>PVIU01011313.1:0-33688 GCA_004026605.1 Ondatra zibethicus
TAGACCAAAGTAAAGGAAGATTTAATGGCATCTCCAAGGAAGTGGGAATAACTGACCCTTAGTGAGCAGTGAACTTGGAAGCCCTGACACACCGTCTGTCAGGGAAGCTGCTTACAGAAATTGTTGCTCCTGCTCACTTTTTGCCTTTTGAGAGTGTAACTTTCTATTTCTCTCCAACACGCAACCATTCATGAGTACTCATTTATGAACTTCCCTCCCCTGCATCCTAGGCCATATTCAGTTCTCTGATTAATACAGAAACATCTTTCTGTGTTCCTATCTAAATTCTATGTCAATATGAACAGGGACTTGAGAGTGGTACTCAGGATCCCTCTAACATTATGGGAACTGATTCAGATTTCCAGTCACCAAAGAGATATCTTGATTGACGGAGCCATTATGGGGTTAGCAAGAAACCTGCCTCTACAGAAATTTCCAGGAATCCACAAGGATGACCCCAGCTAAGAACCTAAGCAATAGAGGAGAGGATGCCCTAACTAGCCTTGCCCTGTAATCAGACTGATGAATATCTTAAATATCACTGTAGAACCTTCATCTAGCACCTGATAGAAGCAGAGGCAGAGACGCACATTGGGGCACTGGACTGAGTTCCCAAAGTCCAGTTGAAGAGTGGGAGAAGTGAGAATATGAGCACAGTGGTCAAGACCATGATGGGTTCACCCACTGAAACAGTCTATCTGACCTAATGGGAGCTCACCAACTCTAGTCGGACTGGGAAGGAGCAGGTATAGGACCAAACTAGTCCCTCTGAATGTGGTTGACAGTTGCATGGCTGGGGCAGACCAAGGGGCCACTGGGATTGGCACCAGGATTAATTCCTACTGCTTGTACTGGCTTTTGGGGAACCTATTCTCTTTGGATGGATACTTTGCTCAGCCTAGATATAGTAGGGAGGGCTTTGGACTGTACCCAAAGCAATGTGTTTTATCTTCTGTGAGGGGTAGATGGGGGAAAGGATGGAGGTGTTAAGTAGAGGCAATGGAAGGAGGGAAGGGAGTGGGAACTTTGATTGGGTATGTATATGTAAAATGATAGTTTGTTTTCTTTTTTAAAAATATAAAAATAAAACAACAATAAAAATCCCAGTCCCCCAAAATGAATAAAAAATTTAAAAAAAGATTTCCAGTCACAGTGTTGAGGCTTCTCCCTTTTTCTAACCTTATCAGCATTTGCTCAATTTTGTCCTTTTGATAAAGGACTATTTTTATTTATGGTCCAATATATTAAAAAGCCACCAATTTAATAGATAAATAGAACATTTTTCAGTTTGTAGGTATTTTGAATTTTAGATACCTGTTATACATTGCCAAAAATGTTCTTGGTCAAAACTGATAAATGGGATAAAAGGTTTAATTTTCTCCATTCCTGTTTAATCAGCACTCTTTATTTTGCAGAGCAAAAATGAAAATGGAAGCCTTTCAAATGCAGATTATATATATATATTAATTATATTAATTGCCTTTATCTTACGTTACAAAAATGAGAACACTTCATTTTCATTTTAAGAAGAGAGATAATTCATTCTATTTCTTTCTCTCATAACAAACCCAATTCATGCACCATTCAAGTTTGGATTAATGTATTATAGCAAGAGGATTACTTTAGTTGTCATAACTATCAACTAGGAACTGATTGTACACTCCACTTATCTGAGAATACATATTTCTGATACAGACACATATATAGCTATGTGGATTTCAGTAAATTTTTGTCATACCCCACGTATAAGACAATAGAAGCTATGTGAGACTCCGGGAATTCTGACAGTTGCAAAAGAAAGGATTCACACGTTTCTGTGGGAGGATGCCACAGCATCTTCCCTTCCTCTTTTCCACCATCCTTAAATTCATCATCTTCAAATGAGTTTGGTAAGAAAATTAGGCATGAGTTTGGTAAGAAAAATAGACTTCTTTGTGGCCTCATTTCCTTTTCATTATTTAAATAAAAGCTCTGAATATTCAAGTATACTTTTCTTACACTGATCAACGTGTCCAACATAAAATATGTTTTGAACTTATTTTGAAATTCTCATGTCCAAGGAAATAACTACAAATTGGAGCCAGTGTGATTTGAAGGTTCTGTAGATTATGATTCCTATATTGAGAGGAGGCCAATTATGGAATTTTTATCTATGGGTTCCATGCTGGATAAATTTAATTTCCCCTTTTGTGCTTGTACATCTCTGTTTTTAGGCTCTTTATTACTAAATTCAGAAGTTTTTTTTAAAGAAATGTATTGATCTAGTATATTGAATTATTTTACTTTCCAAACACTCTTTTCTAGCATTTGTGAAGCCCGCATAATCTCAACTACACAAGAGAAATGTTAACTGTCTGGTTTACTTGTGCAGTGTCCTTTGTTGTCATTCATCCCCCACAGATGCATTCAGACACATTTAAGCACACACCTATGCGTAGCAGGCTTTTGTGGATTGCAATCACATGAATCATGACAGAAAGTCATTATTAGTTATGAATTCTTGACCTTATCTTATGCTTGTCCCACTAGCTCTTATAACTTATTTTAATGTGTTTCTCTTCATCTATGTTTTGCCTCAGGACATTTTACCTTTCAATTTGTATGTCCTTCCTACTTCTGCTTCTTCTGTATCTTGCTGACTAGTGGCCTTCTGCCTTCCTGGCTGGCCCCAGGCACCTCCCTCTATTTTTCTATAGTTCTCTGTTCTCCTCTCTCTTGAACCTACATTCTTGTTCCTATTTTTCTCACTGCCTCCCAGTCTTGCCTACCCCTCTGCTGCCTAACTGTTGGCTGTTTTGCTTTTTATTGTCCAATCAGGCAAGATAAAGTGAATGTAACACATTTTTACATAGTTAAGGTAATATTCCACAACACCTACACATTTGTATTTTCTGTTGTAAAAAAGTGAATTTTTATTATGTGTGTATGAATGTGTACATACTCTTTTGTGTCATAACATACTATTTCTTGAAATGTCTTGACCAACTCTTTAATTTGTTATATATATGGGACTTGTGTAAATTTTAATGATATTACATAGTGTTCTGTGGTATGAATATTTATGCATTGTGGTTATTCAGTACTCCACTATGTGTTATTTATTTTATTTCTAATATTTTACCTGTAAAAGAAATGCTACAGTAAGCATATTTAGATTTAAATATTTTTAAAACAGTGACTATGGGTTGTATGGATAAAGGATATGAGCATTTTGTGATTATCTGAGTAGTGTTTTTCAAAAAAGTACATCAGTCCATATCACATATCAAGTTTCATATAGTAATTAAATTTATGGATTACCTGGGACTGCTATTGGAAACAGTGATTAAAACAGTGTCTCCTGAAATTTAATGTCTTTATTAAAATAATTACTTATTATAATTTATATTTTTTTATCACTTAGAAATTTATAATGTTTTTCTTGTATTGAGTAACATTTAGATTTGTTTCTCATAAAAAATCTATCCATTATCTTCCATCTTTTTAAAAACTATTATATTTGTGTTTTGGGTATGTTTATAGTATCAGCATAGATTTATCAGCATTTATATTTCTTGTTGTGTTTGAATTTTCTGACTCTTATTTTATGTCCTTTCAAAATTATTACCTGGAGTTATCATAGTATTAATATTTATGATGTTAGAAAATGTTAGTGTCTGCAATTACCACAGTAGGTACAGAAAAATTCTTTGATGAAATTCAATATTATTACATGTTAAAACACATAAACAATTAGGAATATAAATATCTTATATCAGCCAATAAACACTATTTATAATAAATTAATGGCCAACATTACAATGAGTAGGGAGAAATCTGAAAACCTTGAATCTAAAATCAGGATACATGGACCTGCTTTCATATTTTATCAAACACAGTTCTTGAAATCTTAGCCAGGAACCATTATTTGGAGACTTTATTAGGATCACTTTCATGTATTTTAGGAGGTTACTACTGTACTGTGTTTCCATATCACCCCATAAATGCTTTAGCTGTCTTTCTCCTCATTCTTTCTCTTCCTCCACTCCACCTTCCCTAAATCTCCCCACCTGATCCTTCTGTTCCTGACCACCCAGCCCCTATTCCAATCATAAAATCTATTCTATATCCCATCTCTTATCACCAAACAAGGCCACCAGTACTAGGACTTGTGTACATCCACTTGAGTTGTTGGACAAAGAAGTCCCATAGACATCCCATAACAATCCAGAATAGGTTATTCTGCAAAAAATGACAGCAAGACTCCATTGCTGAAGACAACAGCTATACTATTTATTGAATATGAAAAGGTCAAGCTGGTGCCTACATATAACTTTCACCCCTACCCTCTACTGTCTTTGGTATGAGACGGTACTCTACAGTCTACCAAACAAAAAACATAAACACCAAAACAGTCACAAAATTTTTGATGAACAACTCTGCCCTGAATGCAAAATATGCTCAGACAATGGTGGCACAACATTTGTGGGCGTAATCAATCAATGTCTTACTTGACTTAAGGCCTACTGCACAACATAGAATTCATACCTGACATTGCTTTGGTGACCAGGAACCCAAGATTAGATAGCCCAGAGACTTAAGGTAAATCCAAATATTAATGGTTGAAAATAAAATAAAATAGAAAACATAGTGATAAAATGGCTCCTAATGATAACCTACTGTACTCATAGGATGAATAGGCCTTATTCATCCATCATCAGAGAAACTTCCTTATTCAAGAAAATGGGAAGAAATACAGATACCCACAGCCAGGCATTATACAGATAGAGATAGATAAAGCAAGAGCAAAATGGTGAAGTGAGAGAAGGAGAGGTCTTGAGACATACAGCTCTAAATGGGATGTCTCCATCACATCTGTCCACTGAGAGCTCAGGAAACCCCACAGAAGAGGAGGTAAAGGGAGTTTGGGAGCCAAAGGTGATGGAGGACACCAGAAGAAAAATCCCCTCTAAGTTTAACTGAGTAAAATCTCCTATGAACTCACAGAGGCTGAAGCAGCAAACAAAGGACCTGCACTGGTGTGTAACAGATCTTCTGCATATACATTGTAAATTTCATTCAATATTTTTATGGACTTCTGAGTATGTGAATGAGTGGGTCTCATTCTTGTGCATTCTTTCGAGGTTCTTCTCTTCTGTTGGTTTGCCTTGTCCAACTTCAATGTGATGACTTTTGTTTTACATAATTACGTTTTATTTTGTTATGCTTTATTGTTATCTATTATAAGCCTGTTCTTTTCTAATATTAGACAGAAATGGAGTGGATCCAGATGGGAGGCAAGGTGGGGAGGTGTTGTAAGGAGGCTGCTAGTTTATTTCCCTACCACCTGGCAGTTCATACCAGAAATAATCACACAGAAACTATATTATTTAAATTACTGGTTGGCCCATTAGCTCTAACTTCTTATTAGCTAACTCTTACATCTTAATTTAACCCATCTCTATTAATCTGTGCATCACCAAGAGGTTGTGACCTACTAACACAGGTCTACAGCAGCTGCTTCATTAATCTGCCCTTCTTTCTCCCAGCATTCAGTTTAGTTTTTCCCACCTAACTAACTGTCCAAAGCAGTTTCTTTATCAACCAATGGTATTCACAACATACAGAGGGGAGTCCCGCATCAGGGAGGAAATATGGGGAGCAGAGCAAAGGAGACTCTAATGAGGATATATTTTCAATAGAAGATTAAAAAACCAAATTATTAAAAGAAGTAATAGAGCACATGAATTATAAGCTTTCCCAGGAAGCAACAACTTAAATGTTTTAAACCAAGAAGGGTAAATAAAAACATAACTTTGTCTACTTCAAAGCTCACAATAAGAGGAGGAGGAAGATAAGCAGGAAGAGGAAGAGGAAAGAAACTAAGAAAGAAATAAAAAGGAGAAGGAAAAATCTTAGCCAGAGAAATAATGCAGGTGAGCATTAAAGTAAAAGGTATGTAAGTCAAAAAAACAGAAAGATGTCAAAATTGTCTCTGTAGGAGCAGGATAGGACCCTATTCTTAGAGAATCTGCCAGAACTATAGATTGGATAAATAATTTCACCAACATAGCAAGGTACAAAATCAGCAACAAATATCAGTACCTTCTCTATATAGAAGTAACATATTTCATGAAATTCAGAAAAACTATCTCATTCATAGAGCCTCAAAAGTAAAATGAAATCCTTAAGCATGAACTTAACCAAAAACTCAAAATAGCTCTCTAATGCAACTGTAAAATAGCAGAGAATGTTAAAACGGCTGTAGAAGATAAAGGCCTCATTTGTTCATGAGTGTGCAGAATTAATGTTACACAATAGCTGTATTATCATAAGTGATAAAACATTAAATGCAATCCTCATGATAATTTCAATAACTTTCTTCCCAGAAATAGAAAAGCAACTCCAAAATTCACATGGGAACACAAAAGATTCAGAGAAGCCAAAGTAATGCTGAGAAAGGATGAGCTTAGCATGTGAGAGCACAGTATCTGCCTTCAAGCCAAACAATCTTAGTAACAAAGACAGCACAATGCTGCCGCACACAGAGATGTAAAGACTAATATAATAAAACAGAAGTCACAGTAATAATTCCACATGACTATTCACTTAGGTTCCTGAAAAGTTTGTTGGAAGAAAAGACAGTTTGCTTAATGAGTACTTCTGGGAAAACTGTATAGCCATATATTGGTGTACATGGAAAAAGAAACAATTAAAAGTGCAAAAATATTATCTACAATCTATAGAAAATATTTTCAAAATATTAATTAATCCAACTGAATATTAATATCCAGAATATATAAATAATTCAAACAACTAACCAGAAATTGAAGTAATTGAACTAAAATTGGCAAACGAGCAGAAGAAATATTCTCAAATAAGTATAGATAGTCAATAAATATATGGAAAATATTTAACTTCAAAGATAATATGGACATGCAAATGAAACTGCACCAAAGTTCCATGTCAGTTCTGTCAGCATAACTGTCACCAGGACAATGAAGTGGAAAAAATTCTGGTATGGTATAAAAACAATCCTTTGTACTGTGCTGTTGGGAATACTAGTCAGCTCAGAAAAAAAAAGGAAATCAATATGGAAATTTCTAAGTAGAAAACGTGGAACTATCATTTGTCACAGCTGTGATATGCCTGGCTATATATTCAAAGCAATATAAATTAGTATATAAGTGATACCTGCATATTTATGTTATTGTGTTACACTTAAAAATGGTCAACTAATGGAATCAGCACAGGTGTCCTTAAGTAGATAAATGGGAAAAGAAAATCACACACACACACATACATAAAATGAAGTTTTATTTGGATTCAAACAAGAAAGAGCTCTGTCATTTGTGGAAAACTGAATGGAACTTGAGACCATCATGTAATATTAAATAAGAGTCTCACAAAGACACACATAACCTCTTCCCTTTCATGTATAGGATTTATCAGATCTTGAAACAAAAGGGAGACTATTACATGCGTACAAGAGGAGTGGGAGGAGACTGAATAAACACAAAAATAAAGCAAGTAAATATAATCAAAACATGATATACATTTACAGATATGTCATAATTTAACCCAGGGCTTCCTAAAGTCAATAAAGAAAAAAAAAAACCAGTTTTCTGTAATGCAACAGAGTGAATGCAACTAACAGAATAATGTATTCTATATTTTTAAAAGTGAAAATGGAGGGTTTTAAATGCACTGCCAATAAACAAATGATTCTCTTGTTTTGTGTAGAATTGATCTAAATGTTTCTCAAAGATCCATTGGAGAGCCTGGCTTCTAAGGATGGCAATATGGGAAATGGTGAAGTCGTTGGCGATCAGGGCCTAGTAGATGGTGTTTGTTATCATTCAGGTTGTGCCTTAGAGCAGCAATGGGGATCCTAATCTCTTATCTCATTTTATTTATTCCCTAATAATGAGATAAGCAGTATTTCTGCACAAAGAAGATATGCCATGAAGGACTACCTTGAAACAACCTCTAAAGCAATGGGACCTATCACCAATGGACTGGCCCCTCATAAGTCAAAAAAATCAATATTTTCTCTTTGTAATTTTATCATATCTATTATTTGTTATGGTGATGGAACAACTAATTCAATAATAAGAAGTCTATTAATTCCAATTTATTCTTGAAAATGACATTTAAACTTATCAAAAGTATATAACTGTATTAATTTGAAACCAAAATAGTAAAGATAAATATTAAAAAGTATATGCACATGAAAAAAGTCAAAGAAATATGAATGCATATGCTTTGATTCAGTGGTTCTCAACCTAGAGTCACAAATCCTTTGGGGTCATGTGTCAGATATCTTGCATATCAGATATTTATATTATGATTCATAACAGTAGCAAGTTATAGCTGTGAAGCAGCAGCAAAATCATTTTATGGTTGGGGGTCACTATAACATAAAGAACTATATTAAAGGGATATAACATTAGGAGGGTTGATAACCACTGATTTAATTCATTGTCTTGCTCCTTTATCACCTAGAAGCAATCAATTGTAAGCGTTTGATATTTAAGAAACATCCTTCCCACATTCTTAGCTCAGATCTACAGATATTAAGTTCCTTAACCCTATGAACTGTTTTAGCTCCCCATTATTCCTATGAATATTTATACTAAATGGAGAATTCTTAGCCAAGAGTTTCTTCTTGCCATGTGGAGACTTCAATCCATTATTTTCTAAAAACTACTGACTAAAAACGTTGTGGCCATTTGACCCGCTGAGCATCAGTCTCCAGACTTTTAAACTGTTTTCTTTGTTTTTCATTTTCATGCAGTTGGTTAACAATTATCTAGTTGTTCATTGGTTTCATGGCATCTTGTTTGCATCTCAGTTGATCGACTCTAAATGTTTATGGTTTAGTTTTCATCCAGTCAGGGAGCTTTTAATCTGTTTCTTCCCTTGAATATAATTTTAGCTCCATACATTATAAGTATGTGTGTATATATTTATATGAAATACATACACACACACGTGAGATATGAGGTGAGGTGGCCAGGCCTCATGCACTAATTGCTCCCCCCATGACAGAGTATGCTACCCTAAACCCAGACAACAGGCCCAAGGAATGATAGATTGAAACCTCACATCTAGGAGTCAAAATGTTTTTCTTCCCTTTAAGTTTATTATCTCAGCTACTTTGTCCTACATATAGAAAGTTGACTGACCCACTGACCTTAGGCATTTGCAAACAAGTATAGAATCAAATTCCAGAGTGAAATTTAATGTAGGAAAGTTTGACAATCACTCCAGAATAATGAACGAACATAGGGTGGAATATACTAATCTATTCAACACTCAAAGTTAGTCCATGTAATTTCATATGGGAACAAGTGACAGTTAAAATTAGTACCCAGTATCTGTAAAAAAAAACTGTTTATGGAAAAAAATGAGCAAAATGTAAAAGATAAGGAAAACACAAGTAAAACTGGGGAAAAAGCTAGCAAATATTATTATTAATGACAAAGTAATATAAACTTCTCATCTATCAGGAGCACTGTGCAGATAATTGTTATAAAAATAAGTCAGTAACTTAAATTTTACTTATAAAACAGGTAAAAGATTAAAAGGTTAAGTCAATGTTTTTACATTTTTTTAGTCCATTGCTAATTTACAAAATAAATTTTGAGTATTATTAACAATTAGCATTTAAAATTTTTGATGTGAAATCCAAAAATAAAAATCAGCAAATATACACAAATATATAAATATTTAATTATAACTTTTGAGATGAAGATTCTTTAATTTTGGTTCGAAAGTCATGTTTATATATTAAAAGCTTTGATACTGAAATGAATGTCTTTATCAATTGTTTTTATAAACGATGCTATTAAAACAAAAGAAAATTTGAGAAGTTATTGAATTTTATGGGTTACCAGCATTATTAAAATATATAAACTGCTATCTTTTGCTGTTAACATCAAATTGGATCCTAAGTCAATAAAATGGAATATATAAAATTAAGTTGATAATAAAGTTCAGATTGTAAACACTGGAGGATACAATATTTGACGTAAAATAAATATATGTGACAAAGACCTTTGACTTTACCAGGTGGTATCAGCAATTAATTCTATGTCAGATGCATATGAAACTGTTATAAATGTAGATTTATAGTAATAAATATAAGATATTGTGAAATAACTGCTTCATAATTTTAGGATATTTTACAGTCTACGAAAAACAGTAGTCATAGTAGAAGCAATTTATAAATTGAATCCATTTAACAATGGCATTAAGAGAATTAACAGAAAAAATGGAAGTGTGCAAACCAACCTGATAGCCAAAGCTTTGTAAAACCTTCAGTATAAGCTATAAAAGTGTGTTGAGAAGTTGGGAAAGTTAATTGAAGACATATAAAGAGAATATACAAGATGATCAGGCATAAGAAATGTATTTATACATTTAGAACAGCAGAGGAAAAAAGTCTATGCTAAGTTATTATGAGCTACTGATTAGACAGAAGATAGATAGATAGATAGATAGATAGATAGACAGATAGAATAAATAGAGCATAGTAGATAAATGACAGGTATAGAATAGATAAGTGAGAGATTTTATATATATATGATAGTTGATAGATGTTTTATATAGATGAGAGATAGATTATTGATAGAGAAAGAAAGAAGATAGATACATACATGTATACATGCATAGATATGTAGATAATGGGTAGATCATTAGTGTTAAAGAGGATGTGTCACAGAGGGAAATACTTCATTTTATGACATTGGAAAGGGAATTGCTATTTGGAACCAGCAACTGGATTACTCATTTCCCCATTTTTTTCCTAACTGCAGTCTTATGAAAACTAGATAAGTAGCATTTTCTAATTTTTAATGTACATTAAAGTTATATAGGTTAATAATTTCTAAGAACAGAGAAATTGGAATATGCAAGAAAAATTAGTATTCTCCACGTTTTCCTTTCTTTCATCATTACATTTGACAATTATCTTAAGGCAGACTTATTTGTGTGCCTCAGGCAGCTTTGTACAGACTGTCCTTCAGTTCCTTCCATTATTCCAATTAATCACTGTGGGATGTCTCTCCTAATCCCTAGCTCCTTGCCCGGAGGCTTTTTTATGACTCCTTAGATTCATTTCTGTTTTAAGAATCTAATTTAGAAATGTCAGAAACAAGTTACTATATGGTTTTAAAAACTTGTGAGAATCACATGATATAAATAATGATTTTTAATATTTCTAGAAGAAACTGACTTTAAAGCTTCCTCATATTTTTTGTTGAAGCTTTCTTCTAACCTCTTTCATGAGATAAAGCATTTTGTGTAGATATGTCTAATTGTCACTTTAAGCAGCGGTATGCTGGCAGAGTAGTTAGCACAGGAAAGGTAAGCACTGTACCACGGTGTCTACCAAAGTTCGTGATAAAATAGCCAATTTCAAGGCCCTGAATTGGTGCATTTGACTTGAAAACATGTCTGTGACAAGAGCGCCACAGCATTACTTGTGTTTCCTGGACTTCAGTGACATAACGAAACACTCCGTGTCACCATGAGCTCCAGAGACTCTATGACAGCACGAGGGAGGGGCTTGAGTATTCAGCATTTTGGCCAAAGGTTGTTGCTTAACTAAACTGATGCCAAGTACTATTAAGAATCTGGTTTTTAGACAAGTGGTGGTGCATGACTTTAATTCCAGAACTAGGGAGATAGAGGCAGGTGGATCTCTGTGAGTTTGAGGTCAGCCTGGTCTACAAAGTTAGTTCCAGGATGGCCAGGGCCATTCTCCAGAGAAACCCTGTCTTGGGTCCACCCGGTTCCCATTAAAAAAAAAAAAAACAAAACTCCATTTTACTCGTACTGGTGGTTATTGCTTAGCTATATTTTTTTGTACAAAATAATCCATTCTAAGGTCAAATAAATATAAAATTAAATTTGGTAAAACAGTTTTCAATAACTTTTAAAAAGTTGATAGATGCTTTTTGAGTAATTTCAGGTCAAAAACATGCAGTGACATTGCCAGGTAATGGTCTCACAATCATTGCCAGTGAGCATTTAGGTGCCCAGTTCTTTGTACTTGGGCTGTTTACATGATGGCTATTGCTGCCTTTCTGTTTCACTTGCAGTTCCTTAGTGATTTGCAAAATTTATTACATGCACATTTCTCATGATTTTGTTCTTTGAAACAACACCATGAAGCAATAATTTTCTACACAGCTACCTTAATCTAAGGGTTTAAAGAAATGTAATGAAAGGTTGAAAGTATTGAGCAGAAGAGTAGTTTTAAAGATTAAATGCATGGAAATACTCACATTGAACCAAGTACACATTTTATGTACTCAGGATGTAGAGGGTACCTTAAATTCCTCTTAAGGTGGAATTTAAGTTAATGTTTTGGGCGTCAGAAGACAGTTATGAGTAGCAAAGACTAAAATGCCAAAAAAGATTAGTCAATTGTATCTATTCTGGCCATTAATATTTATTTTTATTAATGTTTATTTAATGTAATGTTTGTGTTCACATGCAAGCACATGTGTTCAAAGGCATGGCATGCAGAAGGCAGATGACAGCCTTTGATTTTCAAAGGCTTTTTTCCTCCATAAAATATGGGGAATGGAACTCAGGATTTCATGACTTTGGGCTTGGTGGCAGGCACCTTAACCTACTGAGTGTTATTAAGTAAAAATATTTAAAATAATAAAATGGAGGCTGGGGAAAACAAAGAAAAGAAAATCCTAAACAATCTCAGTAATTAGAGGCAGATGCTGAGAAAGAAAAAGACTAGATAACTGACCTGGAACAAAGGTCAAAGACAAAAAGACTTAAAAAATACAGCAAAACAACAACTTTTCTGCAAAAAATCCACATAAAGCAGTGATAAAGTATTCTCAAAGAGCTACAAACTCCCCTCGTGACATGGCTATATAGACACTTATCTCTCTTCATCATATTGTCTAAGATAGACTTTTACTCAGGGAAATACTGACATAAAAATGCTTTGAACTGAAATAAGAATCTTATGGGTGGTAAATTTCTTAAAGTCTTTGTAGAAGAAAATGGACAGTAAAGTATTTGCTCACATGCCTGAGGTAGATTTCATCATCAGATAGAGGAGAGAGGGAGAAAGAGAATGGAAGAATAAGGAGGAGGAAGAGGTAAGTGAGGAAAAGAGGAAGATTGGTAGAAATGTAACATTGGTAAGGACATGTTCAAATATGCCAACACCATTATTGTCTGTCAGATTCATCTACTTGCCTTTAAAGACTCATAACCATGTAATCATAATTTTGTATTGACTCATGATTTCCTAATTGATTTATAAAGATGCCTCTGTTCTTTCTCCAGGGCTTATCCTCTTCACACTGATACTGGCCATCCCTCATTAGCCTCTGATCCTGGGCAGTTACTTTATGGGCTAGGGGCAACATAAGAATTCTAGATACTTTAAGGTTCTGACTGTAAAATATTCAAATTTCATAGATAATTTCAGAGACATAGTATCTAGACTACTAACTTTTAATCACAGTGGACATGATATTGATTGAGTTCCAAGTTCATTAGATCTAGGCAAAGATGCTGATTAGTACTTCTGTCATTCACCACTAGTGAAAATACACCATATGAAATACTATGAGAAAAGAAAGGGATTGGGTTTGATATACATTGAAAACTAGGTTACATATTTTCAGTATTATATTTTAGTTGTCTACCAAATTAAAGAATGTAAAGAAAGAAGAGAAAGGAGGAAAAAAGTTAATAAGAAAAGAAAGATGGACAAAAAGAGGGAGAAGAAGGGAGAGGGAGGAAGGGAGAGAGAATGAACAGGAGAAAGCAGTTTATTATTCTTTATTATTATTATTAATTGTTTTTTTGAGGCAGGGTTTCTCTGCGAAACAGCAAAACAGCCCTGGCTGTACTTGAACTCACTCTGTAGACCAGCTTGGCCTTGAACTCACAGAGATCTGCCTGGCCCTACCTCCTGACTGCTGGGATTAAAGGCCTGTGCCACCACCGCCCACTGAGAGCAATCTGTAAGATCCTCAAGGCTATCCACTTGGCAGCCATGACCAGCCAGTGTGCTGAAGTATGAGTTTACCACTAAGCAGTGTTGACTTCACACCACCAACAACTAACTGGGACATCATGCATGTTTTGATAATCACAAAACATAATAGAATTGCATAGACAAAGTAGTCATGAGGCTTGTACATAGTATTTTAATTGTTAATTTTTCCAATGCCTCAGAACTTTGGGGCTTTTATGCTTATTTTGAAAGTAGAGATCAAGCAGCTCCACAGAGGTATCTTTACAGAGCAGACTGAAGGTACATTTTTCTAATCATTTAAATTTTTTTTATCTTAAAGCTACTTTAATAGGTAAGCTATATGCACATGAATCAAGCAGAAATTAGAATATGGGGTCAAACATCTCAAGAGCTCTCCAATGATGATGTTCCATAATACAGAAAATATCTGTGGATACAATGAATGGTCAATGTAGTTATGAATGCATGGGGTATTAGTTGTCTCAGTTTGATTTGTCTTCTTTCTTAGCATTGTAAATTTAGCCAGACACATTAGTTTCCAGAAAAGAAAAAATTTAATTTCCAAGCCTTCTTACAGCTAATAATATATAGTATTCTGTGTGTCATAAATGCAAGTACAATAGGTGGTTCCTGGAAACCTTCCATCCTTGAAGAGAAAGTGGCTCACAGCCACCTCAATATTCTCTGATACCAGAATGCTTTGGTGTGAATATTGATTTTGCCACTGACTTTGTGATTTTGTGTAAGTCCTGTAACATCTCTAGAACCTACTGACTATCTCACAGACATACATTTTCATGTTAAAATAAGAATATTTATATGCACTCCCTCATAGTGGTATGGCAGAACGTAAGATAAATGCATGGTCTTAGGTAAAAAGCTCTCAGATCCCAAGTGCCTACTAAATTTGATTGTTATACTGTGAAGGCATGCCTTCTCATTTCTGATGGCTTTGATATTTAAAAGACAATTTAAATAGTGCAGCCTATAAGAAGTAGTGTGGTATTACTTGTACAGGGTACAAGGCTGTCATACATTATGATTATGATTTCAAGTGATCACAGAAAAAACATTTTGTTCTTCTGCTCCTGTTTCCATTATATACATACATACATACATACATATATACATATATATAACATATATATGTACATACACACACTTTGTGTATACAGGCTATCACTGTACAGACCAGCCTGACCTCACACTTACAATGATCCTCCTGCCTTAGCCAAATGTGTTTTTGGATCTACAGATATGTACTACCATGCCAGAATGAAGATTTTTCTTGATGCAAATGCTTTAGTCAGTTTCTTCCTGGGGTCTGTCTGTCTCTATTGCATGTATGTATGTATGTATGTATGGAAGTATATGTGTACAGAGGCCAGAAGAGGTCATTGTGTTCTGCTTTATCATTCTCCAACCCATTTCCTGAGACTCAGTCTAGCACTGATCCTGAGGCTCAGGCAACAACAATGAGCTCCAGGTATTCTCCTCTGTCACACATAAGCAAACGCATGAGCAACTCTATCTTTTCACGTGGGTGTCTGGGATATTAATTATCTTTTCTAAGAACTTTACTGGTGTCTAGAAATTACACATAATGAGCAGTTCTTGTTTGAATGATTATTATATAGATTAAAGCATGCTGTTCCTTATTAAGAATAACATGTGAGTTAACCTACATGCCTATGAAGCAAAGATATGTTAAATCAATAGACATGCTAATTATTTTAGAATTTATTTTTCTGTAAGAAGTAACAAAAATAATACAGTTAACTTTTATCATACTAACCACTTTTTGTTGATAAAATACTAGAAGAATATTCTAATATCCAGTAATACTAATAAATTCAAATTTTCTTTATGTCTTACAAAAATTAAATTAATTGAACACTGATTTATCCTTCAAATCCATGATCTGCTATTATAAATGGACAGTTTGACACATTCTCCTCCAGGATTGCATTGCATTAGGTAAGGTAGTAGAAATAACTATTCTTTTCATTATATAGACTCTTTTTGACTATGAGAATTTGGGAATTAAGCTTTTCTTAACAGTTTTTTATAAATACAATTAATTATTTTCTCAGGTTTAATTAACTTTTCTATTACTTGTGTATATTTGATTGAAACTGATACAATTTTAGTCTTCTGTAAAAACGTATTGCTTTATTAAGAATGCCCAGTTTTGTTGTGTGTTTTCCTCAGGATATGTAATATTTGAAACCTAGCAGTAAATTAAGAATATTCATAAATTAATGGACCAGGGTACAGAATATGACCAGAGTACAAAGCATAAAGTATGACCAGAAAATTTAGTTGTACATGTTGAGACTCCATGGCTTTTTTCTACTTTCCATTCACATCTCATGCGTCAAATCTGGTGTCCTCTTTCTTGAGCTATGCAAGCATCTTTCCTTTGTCACAGCCTCCTTCTTACTCCTTGTCATTCATTTCTTTTTTGTATTTGCCAACGATAGACTTTTTTTCTATAATTTATTCTGTTTTTAATTAATTTATTTATTTATATATTTATTTATTTATTTATTTTTGTCGAGACAGGGTTTCTTTGTAGCTTTGGAGCCTGTCGTGGAACTTACTCTGTAGACCACGCTGGCCTTGAACTCACAGAGATCCTTCTGCCTCTACCTCCCAAATGCTTGGATTAAAGGTGTACGCCACCACTGCCCAGCTAATTCTGATTATTGTTTACCCTCCCAGTGTACTCCTCCCAGTGCCTCCCCAGTTCAATCCCATTAAGATCCACCTCTTTCTGTCTCTTGTTAGAAAACAAATAGATTTCTAAGGAATGATAATAAAATAAAATAATTTAAAACAAAAACAAATCAGAATTGGATAAAATAAGCAAATAGAAGGAAAGGAACTGAAGAAAAAAAGAAACAGATATAGACAAAGAGATCCATTCATTCACAAACTCAGGAAGCCCATAAAAATTTGAAGCTAATGGTAAATTAAAAGAAAAGAAAAGACCCTAACATGGTATTGTGAGATAAGGAACCTGCAAATATGTCATTGTGTTTGTTTTCTTTACACCATCTACAGCTGAGTATGCAGCCTACCCACAACAGAAACTTCCCCCCTGCAGCAGATGGGAGCTAGTGTAGAGACCCACCGCCAGAAATTATGCAAAGAGAGAGTCTAAATTAAAGGTCTCCACCATGTACCTTCCCTTGATATTCTGGAACCCTGTGGAAGGGAGGAGGGGATTACAGGAGTCAGAAAGGATGAAGCACAGTAGAAGAATCCAGTCATTTGGCCTCACAGAAACTGAAGTATCAAGGCCACATGGGTCTGCATGAGGTTCTCTGTGTATAAGTTATGGCTGTTAGCTTGCTGTTCTTGTAGGATTTCTCACGGTGGAAGCAGCTTTGTCTCTGACTCTTTGCCTGATCTTTGAACTCTTTTTTTTCCCCCTCCTATAGGGTTACATTGCCTAGCCTTGATATGAGGGCTTTTACCTTCTCTTATTGTAGCTTGTGATTGCTTGTTTGATTGTTGTCTCCTAAAGATCTTTTCTTTCCTGAAGGGAAATGGTGGAATGAATCTCCAGAAGAGTGGAGGTGGGGGTGAACTTGGGGGAGTGGAGGGAGGGCAAACTGTGGTGGGGATGTGTTGTATGAGAGAAGAATCTATTTCTTTAAAGAGTCATTTGTTTCTTTAGTGAGACTTCCTTGGAGAAAACTAAAGTTTTATTTGCAAGTGATCATCAATTGTAGATAGTTTCTGGGTTAGGGATGGGGGCATGTCTCTCCTCCTTTTAGCACTAGGGCCTCATTCGGTGCAGACCCACACAGGTCCTGTGCATGCTGCCTCAGTCTCTGTGAGTTCACAAGAACATTGACCATGTTGATTTAGAGGGCCTTGTTTCCTTGTGTGTCCTCCTTTCTTTCTGGCCCCTTACATTCCTTCTACCTCTTCTTCCAAGGGGTTCCCTGATCTCTGAGGGGAGAGATTGTATTCCGACATACCATTTAGGGCTGAGAGTTACATGGTCTCTCATTCTCTGTATAATTTCTGGCTGTGAGTTTCTGTATTTTTTTTCCCATCTGCTACAGGAGGAAGCTTCTCTGATGATACCTGAGCAAGGCACTGGTCGGTGAGTATGGCAAAATGTCACCAGGAGTCATTTTATTTACATGTTCCTTTAGTTGAACAGGAATATTTGGTTTCTCCTAGGTATCTGAGCTATCTGGTATCTAGGTATCTTCAGCATCAGGGATGGGTTTTATCTCCTATAGTGGTCCTTAAGTCAAGCCAGGAACTGGTTGAGTCTTCCCACATGCTTTGTGCCACCTTTGCACTAGCCTATCTTCTTACCCGCAGGACACTATTTTAGATCCTCAGCTTTGTAGCTGGGTGGGTGTTTCTTATCCCTTTAGTAGAATGCAGAATACCTTCCGGAACCAAAGGATGTAGGGATGATAGCTATATACATAGGTACCAGCTAAACTTCTCTGTGTTCAATGAGTTGTTTAGGTAGTCTCTTCAGCAATGAGGCCCTGCCCTCAGTTTGTGGGTTGTGCGAAGGTTCCCACAGGACCCTTTGTCCAACAACTTCAATTAGCTGTAACCGATTCCAGGTACTGAAAGCTTCATTTAGTGACAAGGAGTGCTAGGTTAGGGTTCTGTCTTCAGCTATTTGGCCATTTCTATGTTTGTATTTATTTAGGAAGTTTCTACTGTCTTAGCTTTCTATACTGCTCTTCAAAGGCCCCCATTTTAATTATTTCCCTCTTTATTCCCCTGATCTCTCCCTTTCCCCTCTCAGTCCTACTTGATCCTCACATTCCAGTCCCTTGTTTTGTCCATCTATAACTATATATTTTATTTCCCATTCTGAGAGAAATCCATCGGTGCCCCCCATCCCTTACTGTATACATAACCTCTCTAGTTCTATGAGTGTAGTCTGATATTATTGACTTTGCAGCTAATAGCTACATATAAGTGAATACATATCACATTATTTTTCTGGGTTTGGGTTACCACACTTAGCATTTTTTTTTAGTTCTATTCATTTACTTGCAGATTTCACTTTTAAACAATGCCTGAGTAATATACCACTGTGTAAAAAAATGTCTCATATTTTCTCTATCCATTTCTCTGTTGAGGGTCATTTAGGTTGATCCTAATTTCTGACTATAATTAATAGAGCAACAGTGAACATGATTGAGTATTTCATCAATGGCCCTTGATCTAGTAATTGCCGTGATCATATTGTGATCCAGTTTAGTAGGTGTCCTTGACAATCATCCAAGTAGAGGCTGGAGAGGTCTATGAGGCTGATGGGTTGTCCACTATATATGTTTGCCTTGCATGAAAAGTCTGGCAGATGCCCAAGTAGGTATAGTGTTTATCTAGTAATCATGACTCTGGGTTCAAACTAAGAAATTCATGTGGGCCTCATCATCCAGTTCGTCTTCTTTCGAGGTATCTTATTATATAAGCCTTGGTTGATGCAGTCTTTTCCTCTCCTTCCATTCTCTGCAAATTGAAAATTTGTACCATTGGCTGCATTTGCTTAGAGCATGGAACACCTGTTAGATTTCCTTCTATATTTTCCACTTTCAGTAGGAAAGACTTTGAGTTAAAGCTGTGCAGTCTCTTGTTCATTTTATGTCATAAAATCATACCCACAGTGAGGACATCCTCTACGCCTTCAAAAAATTCTCAGGAAAAATATAGCACAGATAGCTTTGTATCCATAGTGATTTTCAATAAAAATTTATTTCATTAAATATGTGTATGTATTAGTCATGAAATAGTCATGAAAGTAGAAATTCCAGGTAGATTTAAAACTGCATGGTATTATTAGTTAAAAATGTTTTTTAGGTAAAAAGAATGCTTAATCAACCAAGACACTTGAGAAAAATGTGACTGTCACTTTGTAATTAGAAATAATTTCAATATGCAAGTACAGAAAATGTAATCAAAGTAGCTTAATATTCCCTTTATTAATACTGTGAAAACTAATGACTTTAAAGAAAACTGATTATCTAACATGCCTTTTCAAATATTTAAAATAAAGCACTTTTCTGCATCCTCCAAATCCTCTAAACTGCATGGCTAAGGTTGGAAGATACAAAAATGCTTTTCTAAAATAAGAGCATAAATAAAGAAAAACTGGGCCCATTATGTGCTATTATCACACAGGCTTCGTTTCTCACAATATCCAGGACATGAAGTATTTGTCTCAACGTTCAATACTTAGGAAGCAAATATTTTATTTTTATTTTAATAATTAAAGCTTAATCATGAAGAACTTTGAAGTAAAACCAACCATGCACTAAAATTAATCAGATCCAAAGTATATCCATGTCAGTGAGTTTCTATACAATTGTAAGAGACATTCTGAAGTTGTGGAGATTCACATTGGATTGATGTGCACACTTTCAGGGTAAAATAAAATTTTAAAAAAATTTCCATTAAAAAGCCCTAGAAATTATGACATTTAAAACTATAAAAACAATTAGCTTAACAACCTCTTTCATGACTCAAGAGTTAATTACCTGCATTCAGTCCTTCATTATCACCCAAGCTACCCTTTCTTGTTTTTCTTTTTGCATGTTATCTGTACTCACTTGTACATTTGCATATGTGCAAACACACACATACATACACGCAGGTGTGAGTGCTTGCATTCATGTGTGTCAATACCCACATATGAAGAATAACATGCATTTTTTCTTTCTGAGATTGAATAACTTTGCTTAATATTGTATATTATCTACATCTATCCATTTTGCTACAGATTTTGTAATTTCATCTTTTTTCCTTAAATATGTGTAGTATTTTATTTTATTTTATACATCTAAATTTTCACTATCAACCTACAAGTAGGTTGGTTCATTTCTTTGTTATAATGAATAAAACAGCAATAAAACATGGGGTTTAATAATCTCTCTGCTTGAGTATAGAGTTCTCTAGGAGTATGTTCAGGAGTAGAATAGCTGGGTCATACGGTAAGTTTGATATTTACCTTTTGAGAAATTACCATACTGATTTCCAGAATGGCTGTATAAATTTATATTCCCACCAACAGTGAATAAGGGTTTCTCTCTCCCCATGTCTTCCCCAACTCTTGCTGTTACATTTCATGATGATAACCATTTTGATTGTGATAAAGTAGTATCTCAAAGTACTTTTGACTGGGCTTTCCCAGGTGGCTTGGGGCACTGAACAATTTTAAAAGTAGTTACTGACCATTTGTGTGTGTGTGTGTGTGTGTGTGTGTGTGTGCACATGTGTGTAACCATTTATTCAGCTCATTTGCTTATTTGTTAATTGACAGATTTATTTCCTTGGTATTCAATTTATGCAGTTCCCCAAAAATTTTGGATATCAGTCCCTTGTCTGAATTGTTGCTGGTGAAGATTTTCTCCATTCTATGAATTGCTTGTTCTGCTGATTGTGTCCTTTAATGCACAGAAGCTTGTTTTCATATGACCCCATCTGTTACTACCCAGCTAGTTCCTGAGTTACTGGTCTTTCAGTCTAGAAAGTACTAGCATACCTCAACATCATGAAAGGTTCTCCTTGTATTTTATTCTAAGAGTTTTGAGTTTTAAATTAAGTTCTTTGATGAACTTTGAAATGATTTTTAAGGTGGAAGATAAGGATCTAATTTTATTCTTCTGCAGATAGAACTCCTGTTTTGCCAATATCATTAGGTGAAAAGGCTATTATTTTTCAAATGATATTTGCCTCTTTGTAAAAAGTAAAGTAGTTATAGAATTGTCATTTTGTTTCCAGGTTCTCCATTCTAACCTCTAATACACCCATCTATTTTTATGCAAGTACCAAACAGCCTTAATCAGTTTAGCTCTATAATATAACTTGAGATTGAGTATCATAACAGCTTTGCTTTCATCTTTTTCCTAAGTATTGCTTTGGCTATTCATGGTCTTTTGTGGTTACAGATGAATTCTTGCAATGAGTTTTCTTAACCTATAAAATATGACATCAGAATTCTGATAGGTTCTAATTTAATTCTGTAAATGAATTTTGTATTTTATTTATTTTCATGATATCCATTTTGGCAACCATGGAGCATAGAATGTCTTTCTATTGTCTACCATATTCCACAATTTTTCAATGTCTTGAAATTTTCATTGCAGGAGTGAATATTTTAAAGGTAACCAAATAATGTTATACAATAGTCAATCAAATATCAAGAATAAGATACAGAACAAAATGATTAGTTTATGATGGCTCATCCTTGACATTGCTGCAGTAATTGTCACTTTGTAATTACATAGCTGAGTTAAGTTGCATCTTCATTGCAAAACTATATTTACTCCAGCTGTACATGGTGGTAAAAATCTATAACTCAAGCACTCGTGATGTAGAGGCAGGTACCAGGTGAATTCTAGACCAGCTTCTGCTAAACAGCACGACTTTTTCAAAATAACAATAACAAAACCCACAGGAATGAACTTATTCAAACATATCAGGTCCAGCTCTTTACAAAATTCTTCTGCATTGAATGATAATTCCATGTAATAGTATATATGCAAAGGCTTATTTTGTTTACTTTTCAGCTTCAGAGTTTTGAAGAACAACTTATTCTTTAAGAAATTTGAGCTTCTTGTTTCATTCTTCAAGGTGTTACAGTTTGTTTCTAGCAGGATAAATAATTGATAAGAAATGACTCTGGAAAGTAAGTAGGATGAAATAAATAATAATCTCAATATATATACAAAAGAGTAAATACATAAGTTGAATGAGGACTTTTTTCAATTGTTTCAGGAGAGATGAGAAATTCTGTTAGATAAACATTAATTACTACTATTGTTTGATTTCATTTGATTAATAATTTTGTTTTTATCTCTTTTTCTTTATTTGCTGGTTGGGGAGTGTTTCACTGTATTACCAGGCTTGTCTAGAACTTGTTATGTTTCCAGGCTAGTAACTATTGAGCCCAAGCTAGCCTTGGTTCATGGCCTTCCATTCTCATACAAGCAGGTTTTGGGATTATAGGTGTGAATAACCTGAATTAATGGACAGTTTCTACTTTAGTTTTAGATTTGCAGTGATTTTATCACAACCCTAAAAGCACATCAGCTTTTCTGTTGGTGACTACACACAATTCTGGAGAGTATTTTATTAATTTTTTGTGATCTTAGCCTTTAATAGCTTAGTCATTTTTCTAGCCATCTGGAGAGAATTTTAAATAAGATATTTGGTTGATATAAATTTATATACATACACATAACAGAGTTTCTCCGTGTATCTTCAGCCTCCTGCTGTCATGGAGTTTGGTCTGCAGACCAGACTGGCCTTGAACTCAGATATGCCTGAAGTGCAGTGATTAAATATGTGTGTCACCACTCCTGGTTTTGTTGGTTTATATTTTAAAAGAAAATTAGAAATTTCCATTCGAAACAATGGCAGTAAGTAACTTAAGTGAGCTTTAAAATGTTCGACAAGGTGCGTACACTGCATCTCCTCATTGATTGTGCCTTCTCCTCATGATTCTGCTTGCAGAATCTTTCACACATCGAAAAAGGAGAAACGTCTTAGAATTGAAAAGCACTCATTTTTTTTCAAGGATGGTTTGCTTAAAATCAAATTATAACAGTGCACTCTAAATTGTCTTGCTGGTTAAAGTCTATTCTCATTTTGACAGTATGAAAATAATTGACCCTAGACCCTTGGGTACAATAATGAAAGGGAAAGCTACATGTTTTCTGTTATTTTTATGATGATCCAAGTTCATGGAGGGTCCTAGAAAGGCAAGAATTAGGTAAACTCAGGCATAAGTTTAATAATATGTTACATTGGATATGTGATTTTGAATTTACATGTGTGTAGTATGTGTGGCTTTGAATTTTTCCTATAGGTTTCTGTATGAGAAGCTTTGTATTTCAGTTTTATTCAGATGTGGCAGAAAGACATGCTGACTAATAGAAACTTAGGAGACTAAAGGGTTTATTTTCAATTTTTAGGTTGCATTCTATCATTGAAAAAGTCAGAGCACGAACTCAGGTTGAAACTGAGGAAAAAGGCTTGCTGTCTCACAGAATCATCCTTAGCTAGTTTACTTAATTTACACCAGGACTACATGCCTAGGGAATGGTGCCTCCCACAGTGGCCTGCGTTCCTCCTCATCAACTGGCAATCAAGACTGTATGCTAACGTAGTGCCTGAAGGCCAATGTGACCTGGGAAGTCTGTCACTAAGACTCTCTTCTCAGATGATGCTAGACTCTAAAGTTAACAGTTAAAGTAAACCAGGAAAATAGGAATTTAGTAATTTGGCATAGGACATAAAGATCTATATTTACTGGAAGGAGGATGTGCTAAAAGAAGAGAATTAATGATTATTGCTGTTGCAATAAGAATTTACTTATTTTTCATTAAACAAATCGCTGAGATTCTATATTGTCATTATATATATGACTAATTAATATGTATATATGTATACATACATGTGACAAGTGAATAGATATTAGGACTGTGTCTTTAATACCATTGGTTGCGATATATTTTCATGGTTTTCTGTATAAAAAGAGAGAAACTATAACGTTAATTGTGAAACTTACAAATGATACTGCAAATCGAATCTATTGCATTTAACAGTTCTGAATAATTCATATCATAGGCCTATAAATAGGAAGATCTGACTTTTAAATGAAACTGAAAAGCAAGAGATGAAGAGAAACCTGATTTTAAGGATGAGTCACTTTTAAAAAAATCACCTATAAATAATTATCCTATTTTAAGTATTATAATGGTATAATTATAGTGTCTTAATTCAAGAAGTTTGTTTCAGTGAAGGAAGCTTCCTGTTGGTAATTAGCATGAAATATATCTATGGGCACTATGGGAGTCTGCAATTCAAAAAGTAGCGTAACTTGTTGTATAAGTAACATTATTATAACAAAGCCCTACTAATTTAAAACAGCACCCCCCTCAGGAATCATTATTGCACTAGCAAGCCATGTGTCAACAATCATGAGAAAGTGTATTCTTCTGGTTGAGTTTGACATCTTTTTAGCAATTTTACTGCAGTGCATTTGCTGATATCTTGCTAGTGCTGTTTCTAAAAGGAGTCAAACACTTAGGCAAGTATTGCTTGTATTAATTTTACAGAGAAAGGGTGATGAAACTTAATGTCTAGTGATTAATAAACAGAGTTCTGATCTGATGTGCATTTCTAGAAAGAGCTCTTGATCAAATATTCTGCCATTGAGAGATGAAGGGGAAGACAAAGAATAATAAAAATAACAAAATGCTTATGCTATACACAATAATGTTATAAAATAAAACAACAAAATAAAAGTTATTAGAATAGATAAAAATTCTCATTAAGTAGGCAAGATCCATAAATGACAAATATAGTTCAGAAAAGTAAACTAATATTAAAGTTTTAAAATGTGAGATATAATTTACTTCATAATGAGAAATTTGAAAATATAGATTAGAAACGTAAAATTCCAGAAATATCCATTTTACAAAATCAGACTCGAGAGAAGACAGAGGTTGTACATAATTTGCTTTTCTATATGATATCTCATCAATGTTTAGGTAATTCACTACTCATTATTTCCTCTTCCATATAAACTCAAATTAATGAGTATCTTACAAAATCTCTAAGAGGAAAATATTTATTCTTGTGATAGTATCAGGAAATCTTTGATGTAAAGACCCTCCAAAGAATTTACAAAACCCAAAAAAGAAAAATTATTAAATTTCATAACATCTCTTTTAGAAAAGCCTTCCATAATGTTAGGAAATTAATCCAGGAATCTTTGTCAAACAGATAAATAAAAAGAGGAGTGAAGAAGCATTATAGAAGAAAATATTCAACCAGTTAAAATATTTAAAATACCCTTAGGAAAGTAAGAGAACATACAATCTTTATATTTACTGTTAATTTGTCTGCCCACAACAACAATATGCAAAATCAATAATATGTCAATATTTCTGAAAGATGAAATGTAAAAGGATTTTTGGAATTGTTGTAATTTGTTGTAACATCATAAACTAGTTAATACCTTCAGATAAATCAATAAATGATGTAAAAGCTTCCCACAAGAGGAGCTAGAGAACATTGTAATAGAAATCATAGTTCTAAATAAATGATGTGATATATACATGGTCTGAAAGTTTTATTAATGCATCAGCAATCCAAGTGCATTCTGAAGATTCATCTCATTCCATTCAGAGTCATATGATGTGATTTGGTGATGTTGAGAAGCTGATTCTACAATTAACATGGAAATAGGAATACCAAGAACAGACATGTTGGTCTTGAAATATGTGAGAACAAATTCAGAGTGTCCATGCCAGAAAATATCAACCCTACAAAAGTACTGTGATTGAAAAACTGAATTAAAGATAGACAGACAAACCTGTAAATGAGGATATACATGGCCTAATTGTCTAATTGAGGAAGGATACTTAATTTAGGAAAAAGTAGAATTAGTGGGCTATGAGTAACAGTTTTGTTTGCAGTATGTAGCCTGGAGACACCTGAAGTTTACAACCTATGCTTTTTGTTGTGCAGTTTCTCTGTCATTTATTTTCCTATACAAGACCAATAAAATCACAATAATAGACCACTGTAATTTTTACACTAGTGAACTTTGAGTTCCCTTTACCTTGACTATAATGGAATCCTCTTATTTTTTCTGTTCTACAATATATGTCAAGAAATGTGTTTCCGTGTTTTCCTCATACTTACGTGTGTGTGTGTGTGTGTGTGTGTGTGTGTGTGTGTGTGTGTGTGTGTATTTTAGGTGTTTTATTGCTGTGCTAAAACACCATGAGCCAAAGCATCTTGGGCAGGAAAGCATTTATCTCATCTTACAACCATCACCTTACAACCACCACCTTACAACCATCACCTTACAACCATCGTCTTACAACCATCATCTTACAACCATCATCTTACAACCATCACCTTACAACCATCATTAAGGAAATCAGGGTAAGAACTCAAGACACAAACCAGAAAGGAGGAATTGAAACGGAGGCTATGGAGGAATAATGATATTGGCTTACTAATCTTGCTCATTTATACTATCCAGGACCATAGAGAGGTCTTGGGGTGCCATGAACCACAGTGGGCTGGGTACTCCCTCATCAATCATTAATCAAGAAAATGTCCAACAGGCTTGCCAATAGGCCATTCTAGTGGGGGTGTTTTTCTCAACTGTGGTTCTCCTTTCTCAAATGATTTAAGGTTGTGTCAACTTGAGAAAAATTAAATCAGGGAACTATGTGACAATAAAACTTTGAACAATATTAGGTTTTGGATAAGGAATGGGACGTTGCAGTTTTAGGAAAAGATATGTGGGAAGAGAGAAATGCATATGAATTATTTTTAAATTAAATTCTCAGAAAAAGTTGTAAGAATCCTTGATTGTTGCAGTGTCATGAAATGATTTTTTTGCTTTCTTCAAATACACTGAAGTCTTTAACACATTCAGGTTTTTTACTATTACAAGGAATTATTGTTTTTATTAATTTTCATGCTGACATGCAATTTTCAAGAGCTATTTATTCAACACACACACAATTTTCTTCTTCCAATCTATATTCTTAGCATTTCTCTTGAAAGGAAGTTGCCTTTAGATTTACGGATTTATTCCTGTGCTTTGTATTTTTCAATATTCTATTCTACTCTATTCTGTTATGGTCTACATTTTCTGAGATTATCACATTTGTGATGTCTGTGATAGAGTTCAAGTTCAGATTATCAGGTAGTTCATTGTGATACCTCCTGCATTTCACTTTTGATTAAGGTTGGAGTTGTTCTTCAATATAATTTGTGGTTTGATATTTTTTCACTTAGTCTTCTCTCATATATTAAATCCCAGTGGTAGTTTCTCCTCCCTCCTCTCCTGCTAGTCCCCCTGATACCTTTCCTCTCCCCCAGATCCACTCCTCAATTTCACTTCAGAAAAGAGCAGGCTTTCTAGAGATATCTACCAAATATGACAAACAAGTCGCAGTAAGAATGGGCACATCTCTTCATATTAAGGCTGGATGAGGCAACCAAACAGAGGAAAAGGGGTTCCATACCAAGCAAAAGATGTCAGAGACAGCCCCAGGCCCTACTGTTAGGAGTCCCACAAGAACAGCAAACTACACAACCATAACATATATGCAGGGGATATAGCCCAGACCCATGCTGGCTCCCTGATTGTTTTGGTTCAATCTCTGTGAATGCCTGTGAGCCAAGATTAGTTGATTCTGTGGATTTTCTTGTAGTGTTTTCTATTCCTCTGGCTCCTACAGTCCTTCTTCCTCTCTTCTGCAGGATTCCCCATGCTCTGCCTAATGTTTGTCTTTGGGTTGCCGCATCTGCTCCCATCATGCTGGATGAAACCTCTATGATGACAATTATGCTAGACACTGGCCTAGAAGTATAGCAGAGTGTCATTAGGAATCATTTCATTGAATAGTTTTATTTTATTTTTGTGTGTCATGTTTGATTTTATGCTAGGTGTCTGGGTTTACCGCTTCTGGTTTCTGGCCCTCCAGAGAATATCAGGCATGGGCTCCCTGTTCTGCTAGGGGTCTCAAGTTGGGCCAGTCTTTGGTTGGCTGCTCCCACAAGTTCTGCACCATCTTTATCCCATTCCATCTTGGAGACAGGACACATTGTAGTTCAAAGGTTTTGTGGCTGGGTTGGTGTCCCAATCCCTCCTCTGGAAAACCTTCCCTGGTTACAGAAGATGAACACTTCAGGTTCTGTTTGCCTCATTACTAAGAGCCTTCCCTAGGTCACCCTCATTGATTCCAGAGAATTTCAATTGCATTAGGTTTCTACTTCACCCCGCAAAAGGTCCTGAATTTTCTCAAGAGATCTTGACTATCTTCCCTTCCCAGGGGAATCTATATATGTTTCTCTCAGTTTACCTGAGCTTATGGGAGCTCACCAATGCCTGTCCAGACAGCGAAGGAACCAGTACAGGAACAGACTCTATATACCTCTGAATGTGGGTGACAGTTGTATGGCTGGGACAGACTGCAGGGCCACTGGCAGTGGCACCAGGATTTATTCCTACTGCTTGTACTGGCTTTTTAGGAACCCATTCTCTTTGGATGGATACCTTACTCAATCTAGATATAGTAGGGAGAGCCTTGGGTCTTCCCCAAAGCAATGTGCATTACCCTCTCTGAGGAGTGGATGGGGGTGAGGTGAAGTGGGAAGGTAGAAAAAATGGGAGGAGTGGAAACTGGGATTGGCACAAAAAAGAAAAAGAAGATAGTTTGTTTTCATTTTTAAAAATTAAATTAAATTAAAAAAATCTGAAAAAGCAATCCAGGAAGCTTAAAGAAATGGAATGGTATGTGGGAGAAAGTTTTAGAGTACCATTATTTTCCTTTCTCAAATGAACATTTAAATAGTGAACGTCTATAGGAATTGATGATAATACTGAATCAGAAGAAGGACTACAACTCAGCTAAAAGGTAAGAAACACTTTCCAAAGATTTCTAATTTCAGGAGACAGAGGTAGCACAAGGATCTACATAAGTTCTTAAATTGGATAGCGGTTTGTCTCAACTTGTGGTACTTTAGCAAAGGAAAGTGTTGTGACTCTAACCCTCTAAGTAGCAGAAAGTGTACTCTGAGTCATCAATAACATGATAGGACCTCTGATACCTCAGGAGTTTTCCTATTTTATTAGATTCCCACGGTTGTGATCATGGATCATATTATTGAGAGAAAATAGATACTTTTGCTTATGACTTTGAGATATAGCATAAATAACAGCTTAAAAGAACAAATGAAACATAATAATGAAAATGACTGACCTCTTTAATGATGTCAAACTTTATAAATGACATATATTCACTTAAGTGAGTTTTAAAATAATAAAGTGTAGTAAGCTCCTGCCCTATCTGTATTGACATGCATTGTTACTGTTGTTCCTATTTTTTCTGTTTGTCCCCTGGTACAAGTATCTTCTTTTACTATTTTATAGTCTTTCCAAAGTACTTTCCTAAAGTCATCTGATAGAGAAACGTGTCAACACTTGCTCACCCCAGTATTTCTCTAAATAGAAAGTGAAGTCTGTGTACTCTCTCTTTGTCCATCCTAAGGTAGTAACTTATCTCTTCAAGGGCACATTTTCTGAAGAACTGACTTAAATTAAATATTAATATTGATTCAGTCCAAAAAAGGAACTGTGCCCTAGTTTAAAGTATTTCAAACCTTTATGCAACTTTTATATTCTTAAAATAATATTTTAAGTAGAAAAGTGAGATTTTATGTAAAAATTTTATGTAAAAACTTTATCACTGTTTGAAGTTATAGAATGTTAAGTTAAATTTGAATTCAAAAACATATATTAAAGCTATGTATTTGTATATCTGTATCTACTATTTTGAACTAAACCTAATACAGAAAGCATTTTATAATAATTAAATATTGTAGACATTATATATATATATTTCTTTATCCTCTTATCTTTTAATATAATTAACATATGTTTACATATAGATGAAATTATTACATTTCTTATGTCATAAAAACCATATTATTTTATAGAAATAAATACCAATACTGACTTTAAATATATGTAACTTAATCAATATAATTGGTAAAGTGTTCTAAATTAACCCATGGTTTAAACATAATTCTAAAAGAAAGTCTTATATAGAAATGAACATCAATATTGGATGATCAGCATATTCAAAATTATTATTAAATGTATTTTACTCTAAGTTTTATTGAATGGATAGTTTTGACCTGTTCATAGAAGAAATTACTGTAAAATATAGACAGAAACAAATCTTAAAAAATTTAGAGGGGTAAAGATCAACTTTCTCAAGTAGATACTTATCCTACAACCAGAATTTATGACTGACAGGGTTTAAAATTTGTATCTTAATCAAGTAGGGGCTATCATACTATCTATATACATGTCAAAGAATATCACATTATAACCCATACATATGGAGAGACATAGTATGTCAATCAAAAAGGTCATAAAAAAGAGTAACTCCAAAACAGAGTGATGTATGTTTACTTGTACTCATAAGTCAGAATACAAAGTAACTTCTTGCTTTCAAGCCATCTTATCAGAATTTTGAGTAAACATAGCATAAGGAATTTATAATACCTAAGACATTTTTTTAAAAGGAAGAGAAATGTAAAAAGACCTAACATTTAGTTATTAACAATAAGTAATTTCTTTAAAATTTTATATAATATAATCTGTCATATAATAAGAAGTGCATCTGCTACAATATTATAATTTCTTAACCAGAAGAGTTTATTGGACAGGTATTACAGATTCTGTAATTGCATATTTAAGTTGTAAACAAAATTTCATATTTAAGTTTTCTTTATGCTGTTGTCATAAATTATACTAAGTGCTACATATTACCTGGTACAAAATGAACAACATGATTTAAAATATGCTCATATTCTATACAAAAAATGACTGTCCAGCCCCAATTGGTAGCTCTATTGTGATATACAGGTATTGTTGAACTTATTGGTGTAACCAGCCAGCACAGTAAGCTAAAGTCACGTGGATGTATAGAATATCAATAGTTAGCTTAACCCATTAGATCCCACATAGCACATACCTTTCTAAATCAATACTGTCTTCTAAATTAGACAAGCTACATAAAGGTGAAACACAAAAATATTCACTACAGTAATACCAAGAAAAAAAAATTCTGATTTCTTTTGCTGAATTATTCTTAGAAGAATGAAGATGAAGGAAACACAATCAGTTAATCAGTTTTTATTATCATAAACAATCTCTATGTCACTGCAAATGAGACTTTGCTCTTTTGTGAGTTTTAAAGATCTTATCATTGGAGTTTGTAAACTTTGTTTTTCATAAACTTATGTTTTTTCTATTTTTCAGAAAACTTAGATTACAGGCATGCATCACAATCCCTGGCTTTGCTTAACCCTTGAGGACTTAAAAGTCTAGAGAATGCATTTAACACACATGGGTATTTATGTTTGATTGTCAAGCTGAGACAGTTGTTTATCAAGAAACTCCATTCTGCTCTCTGGCATACCATGTTTGTGAAAATCAGAATAAATAAAGAACTAATTGAAATTACACTGGAAATTGCCAACCTTAATAATCCTAAATTTAAAATTAGCTTATTTCAGTAATTCTTCTGTGTACATTAATTTTCTTTGTCTAGTGTGAAGAGATAACACAGGATCTGATAAATATGCATCATGTTGACTAATTAACTTAGAGTGCAATACACTTAAGTCTTTTTGTTGATGAATTCTCCTTAACTTGCCTAATCAGTTCTTAAATATTTCAGTTTATCTTTAGATTCCCTTTTAGATTTTCTTCTTCAGCCTCCATAATTTAAAGAGTCTGTGAAATACCTTGGCTGCTTTAAATTTACTGCTAAGGTATATGTATACTCATGCCTAACTCTTATTTTTTCACTCTTTTATGACTTTATTTGCTCTAATATAAAGCATAATATGCAATATATTGCCTATTTACTTGCAATAACTATGCAAGTAAATCCTGCTGTGTATCTGAAAGTACTTTTTTATTATTTCATTTTTGTTTGCTTTTCAAGACAGGGTTTCTCCGTGGAACAGCCCTGGCTACCCTGGAACTCATGTTGTAGACCATGCTATCCTCAAACTCACAGTGATCCACCTGCTTCTGCCTTCTGAGTGCTGGGATAAAAGGTGTGCTCCATCATAACCCATCTTATTTCAATTTTTAAGATTTTAATTCCTCTTTTTTTCTTCTCTTTCCTCCTTCCAAACTCTCTCATATACAAGTTTTTACTCTTACAAATTTGTAGCCTTCTTTTTCCTTAATTGTTATATATGCATGCATGTTTGCATGTATACATAAGTATATTTTTCTAAATACAATATAGTCAGTTTAATGTGAGACTATGTTTCTTAGCAATGTTCAAAGCTATAATCGCAGAGTCTTGGCAACATGATTGCCTAGTCATAACGTGAAAAACAACCACAACAGAAGACATGCCAGAGCAGAGAGGAGAAAGCCTCAACCCTACACAAAGAACTGCAAACAAGTAAGTAATGCTGAAAGCTGGAGAAATGGTCCTTCCAGAGAAGACTACAACAATTGATTATCTGACAGCAAACAGTCAACCCTAATTCTACTTCCTAGTCACCTTCATTCACCTTTTCCTTCTTCATCTTCACTGTCATGATCTGAATCTAAACTACCAATTATCTTTCTTTATGGATACTCATTATTTTTTAAAGTGTGGTGAAAACATGACATATACTTTACCATATTAATCAGCTTTAAGTACACAATTTAGAAGTGATCAGCCTTGTGTGCATTCTGAAGCTTATCCACAACTGTTGGGTCTTCTTAACACATCACTTACACACACACACACACACACACACACACACACACACACACACACACGATGGTAGAGATATTGGATGCTTAAAAGAAATCTCACACTGGCTCAGAACTGAGAGATAGATTTATTTAGGGGGAAAACTTACAAACCAGGATTCCCTGCTTGAATGGCAAATGGAGATGAGATCCAAAACAATCTGAACTAGCCAAGAGGGAACCAGGGGAATGAGAGAAGGGGCCGAAAGCACTTCCGCAACCGGGAAAATAGTCTATGAGTTCATGCCCGAGTAGACGGGTAGTTACTAGCTGTAAACCTTCCAGCACACACACACACACACACACACACACACACA
>PVIU01011313.1:33788-65518 GCA_004026605.1 Ondatra zibethicus
ACACACACACACACACACACACACACACACACACACACACACACACACACACACACCCCTCATTCATTTACAGTGCCCTCTTAACAGTTGTTTAATTCTGCAGTCACCATTACTGTTAACAGTTTCTGTTTCCCCACATTGTTTCAAGCACTTTGGTTGTTTTGTTTTTAACTTTAGGCTAACCAATGCAAGATAAGGTTGCACTGTGGTTTGGGTTACTATGTTGTAATGACCGCTGACCTCTTTCTGGACTCGCCTGTCATTCACGTATTATCCTAACAGAAGTGTCTACTCAAGCCCCTCCCCTCTTTATATCACATCCTTTGATCATCCATGTTACTGCTATTGAATTGTGGTTCTTTTTACACATCTTAGAAAATAATAACTTATCAGATATACATTTACAAATACTTTCCTCCAGACTATAGATTGCCATTTTACCCTTATGACTTTGTCTTTTGATGTAACTGAACTTTAGTAGTCTCTTTTCTTTTATACATTTTATTTCTAAAACTTTTTCTTATTTGAAAAATAATTATAAAGGTTAATATGATCACTTATTTCTCTACCTGATGGGTGTTAATGCCTTCCCAAATATCTCAGTATTTATCCTGACAATGCAAGGCTTTATATCATTTTTCATAATTTGACATCTAAAGCTTTATAAAATGTACAATATTTTTTGTTTTGGAAGAAGGATCTCACTATATAGACCTGGCTAACCTGGAATTCTCCATGTAGACTAGGCTGATCTCCCAAGTGCTGAGATGGAAAGTGTGTACCACTTCATAAAGCATGTGCATACTTCATCTCCCACATTTTACACCAGCTCTTTTTCCTACACCAGCCAGTCTCCTCCTACCTTTATGCCCATTTCTTGCACTTTTACTGTGCACTGACTTTTCTTAATATTCTTTGAAAAGTGAACTTCTGTCTCCTGCTCTCAGATTGAAACTTGTTTATTTTAGGAATTCTCCCCTGAGTAGAAAAACACTGAGTTACGTATTATAGATGTTCTGTAAGCGTGTTTGTGGAATTTGCCAAAACTTATTGGCATGTTAGTTTTGTGAATTCTTACGTGAGGCCTTATTCATAAGTTGAGACATATCAATAACTTCTCATTCTTTCACACTTGGGTCATGAAGTCTAGTATAATACTGATATTTAAATATGCAATACATAGTTTGAGATGAATAAAATAATCAATTAAGGAATAACTTTTTATTAGAGTATGTAAGAAAGAGAGAGAGAGAGAGAGAGAGAGAGAGAGAGAGAGAGAGAGAGAGAGAGACTAAAGTCACTTTCCTGTGGAGATCAGAGGACAACCTCTGAGTCTCGGATGTCTCCTTCAACCTCGCTCAGGCGGTGAGGTCTATGTGTGGAGCTATGTTGCCTGCAGTGTCGTTTTAGTTTCTCGTAGTTGTCTGATATCTAAAAGGCAGTCTTAGCTGGAGCATTCTAACCAATGATGTCAGTTTGTGGTCTACAGAGACTGGACCTGGTAAAATGATGTTACATACTAATACCTAGGAGTAAAATGTCAAGTGAAAAATCCTGGCTAGAGGCTGTGGTTAGTAAACTGTAGAGGGATCTGCCCTGGGATAAAAATTAGTCAGAGAACTGGTAAAAATCAGAATTTATATTGGAATAAGACTAAACAAATAAGCAGATAAATAATTGAAATAAAATATAAAAAGCAGAAGGAAAGTCATAAGAAATTGGTATGGATGGAGTCAAAGACAGGTGCCTGGTCTTACCAACCATGAGACTCAGGACTGAGGGTGCTGGGGGCACAAAACATTTCCATAGAGAACAAATGCTTCAATATTCTGACCCAAGAAACAGGCAAAACTACCCATTCATCAAATTTCCTTCAAATTTTGAATATTTGCTTCAAGTTACTGCAATTCCCCATTGTCTTAGTTTGGTGTGTCTCTCTGGTAGATGTTCATGTGCTAAATTTAGTCTCCCTCATGCAGTATTAAAAGAATGGAAACTTAATCCAAATTGTGGGTCTTAGCTGTGGAGACCATGGGAGGTGATTAGCATTCGAACAAACCCTCAGGGTGGAGCTTAAGCCTCAGCTAAATATTGATGACTTTATATGAAGTCAGAGAGAGAACAGAAGACACACACACAAGGGCCTCTGTTTCTGACCATGTGATCCCACCATCTGCAGAATCTAAGCCATTCCTAAATGAAGGCCTTTTACTGATTATGGACCAATAATGACTATGAAGCAGGATAAACCTCTTTTCTTTAATAAATATCTAGTCTACATTCTATGTCATTTGGCAACAGAATAATACATCTGACATCATGTCTCAAAATTCACATAATTTTCCCTATTAGGCCCATATTATTTGTACTACTTTATAAGACATACTTCTATACTTTTAGCAAGGACTTAAAGGAGAGCATGCAGCCTTACTGATCTGAACAGAGTGTTTGCTTTGCGTGAACAAGGCTCTGTATTCATTCCCTAACTTGTTTGACATGTACTACTTTATAAGACATACTTCTATACTTTTAGCAAGGACTTAAAGGAGAGCATGCAGCCTTACTGATCTGAACAGAGTGTTTGCTTTGCGTGAACAAGGCTCTGTATTCATTCCCTAACTTGTTTGACAAGTAATGCAATTGAGAACACTTTGCGTGTTTGTATACACCAAAGGTGGAATATATTCAATTCTGTCATCAGCAATCATCTCTCCTTGTGAACAAGGAAAATGACTGAGTTTTCTCCCTTTAAACACTGGAATCCAATTATAATATATTAAGTTTTTCTCTATTTAATAATGTGCTAAATATTTTGATACCTAGATCAGGATTCTGAAAGCATTTTCTTGTGTGACAGTTTTACCTTCTGATTGTGACTATTTCTTTTATTACTTTCATTACACCAAAATTCACTTTTCATAAATGCCGGAAAGAAAAACAGTCAAGACTCTTGTTCTAAATAATATTTAATACATGACTGTACATGAAGAGAGTTTTGTCCTGACTATTCCATAAAGATGTCTTTTACCCTTCTAAATGTCAGATTCTGACAGCTATGAACTCCTCACTTTGTTCAACAAGCTCTGACTCTGTGAAAATATCAAGTGTATACAAGGGGCTGACCTTTAAGCAAGTCTTGGCTTCTGTTGCATATTTTAAGTCTCTGTGGCTGAACTTCTCTCAACAGATTTTTATTATATATTATCATAAATGAAATAGTTACTTTATAAATCATCACGTAATGTTACATTCTGTGTGTATCAGAATAAGTGATAGAAACTGGCGTGTGCTGACAGCTACATCATCATTTAATCATCAGACAGCAGAAGGCTTTTTGCTTTCCCAGAATGTTTTCTGTCTTCATCAGAAGTAGTTGTGCACAAGAGCAAATCAACCAAATTCAGGGTCTTATGTTTCTTTTATTTTCTCAACAAAGCCTGTTAAGTACAAATCCTTTCAGACAAATCAATGTCCTTTCTCTGCTTCCCAAGTTTCTTGTTAGCAAAATGAGGCGTTTTGAGCAATAGCATTTGAGTTTCCATCCACTGGCGTCTCACCATATTGCCGAGTCTCAGTGTGGGTGATATTATTCCCATGGGAGTGCAAATTGTTTCCTTAGAAAGACACATCACAGATATTATAATTGTCTGTGACCTGCGAGAAATATCACCATATATAACCAGATACATAATAGCTGTGGCATATGAAAACTCCACAGGAAGAGGAGTGTGATTAGCAAAAGCACTTTGTGGACTGGTGGTATGACTGAGCAGCCAAAGCTGCTTTCCCTGCCTGCATGACAATGGATTTCGGGTCTCAAACCAGGAGGAATGGAAGAGCTAGTTATTGCAAGTTATCCTCTGACCTACATACACAAATGACAAATATGTGCCAGTGTTCACACAGGTACACCCCATACATACATGTATACACCAATCATAATAAAGAAAATGAGAAAATGTTTTAAAGGTAAAGCCATGTTGTGAAGGTTCCTTAGGAGTGATGTTTTGTTAATTGAGAAATATTGATGGTAGTTCTTTGCACATCTCAGTTCACAAGCTTTAGCAGCTTAACTTATTCCTTTTTGCCCTGATGTCATGCCATCATTATCCATTCTGTTCTGATTGACATCCAGAGTGATTGTTCTCCTTCCTGATTTGCTTTTCTATAGATACTGCTTTTGCTTTTCAAGTTGCATTATCTGAATTATACCATCATTCTGAAATAGAAAAATAAAAAAGAAAGAAAAGAACGTGACCTGACTTACTATTTATGCAAACATTAAAGGACAGTTTCTTTACTTCCAAATGCTAGATACACAAATTATACCATTACAAGCTTAAATCCAACATTCAGAGGGGAATAAAAAGTATATGTGTTTGCTTAAATTATATTTAAATGTACTTCCTTTTTAGGAAGGAAATTAAAACAGAGTAAGTAGAACAAAAACACAGCCAGTAGCCAAGAATAACGTCAGAAATTTTCATAAAAAATGTAATCAGTCTTTACAAGAACTCACAAGTCTATTCTTAAAGAGTTAATACTTTAAATTGGAGCAGCAAATGAATTATTCAAGTGACAATGATACCAGTGTAGTTTCTATGAGTTTAAAAGGATCAACCACTTCTGTCTGCAGTCACAGTGACTGGCTGATACTCCTCCCAACCATCATTTTCCCATTCTGCTGGACATCCTAATATCAATAGCTAAAATGATTTGTTGCCATTTCTGATCATGCAGTAATTTCCAACAAGAATCACTCTATCAGTGACTGGAATATAGTCTGTGAATGTTTGTGTCTATGTGTGTACACATACGCGCACCAACTAACCCTAAAAATAGACAGTTGTGGTCTTCTCCAAAAATCATCCACTGCATTTTTTGAAACAGTCTCTTGCTGATCTCACTGATGGGCAGTTTGGCTGCCCTGTTTCTGCTTCTTCAATGTGAGATTATATATAGGCACTCTCCACTACACTGGGCATTTGATGTGGGTGTTGGGGATGCAAATACAGGTCTTTGAGTTTTTATATCAAGCACTTTGCTGATTGAATATTTCTTGGGCCATAAAGGTAGACTTTGAGTTAATGAATTCTTAAGGTGTAATTATGTAAACAATTAGTTTGATTTCCTATTACATTGTGATTGAGATATTATATAGATGCATACACCTTCATAAGACACATATATAGATACAAATCATATAACACAAATACATAATGAATATAGTAGGCACAGTATTCTCCACTCCAAGATGTAGCACATATCTTAATCCTTAAAAGAGTATATATATATATAAATATCACAGGAAAATTGGATTAGTGACAGATGGAATTTATAATGCTAATAAATTAACCTTATATAGAAAATTATTCTGGACTAGCCAGTGAACATAATATAATAACAAGAACCAAAATATGAGAGATAAAGAAAGGTGTAGACACAGCAGTGCATGAGAGATAGCATCACTAGATTCAAACAGCTAGCTTTCACTGGCCATGAGGGTGAAAGGGAGAGTTTATTAATTTATGGGAAGGGCTGAGGGAAGGCAAAAGAAAAGATTCTTCCTAGGACATCCACTTCATGCTTCCAAGTTTCCATGTCTGTGTTCATGTATGTGTCTGCACATGTGTATAGCTATCTGAAGAAGTCAGAAGAGTTCATCAGATCCCCTGAAACTCTGCTCTTCCAATTGTGAGTATTAGTATTGGAAGCCAGGGCCTCTGAGGTTCAGTAAGTGCTCTTAAATGCTGAACTATTTCTACAGACCCTGAATTTAAAATAATATTTCTTCATTTTAGTCATTTAACTGATTAATTAATTTATAATTCTGATACTAAGATTTGAACCCCTAGCCTGATAATGCTGGGTACATGTTTTACTATTGAGTTATATCTCTAATTTTACTTCATATTTCTTTAATCCTTGGTTATTTTGTGGATTTATTAAGAGGTAGTTTGCAATCATCTCATTATCACAAATGAAGTACCAACTACTTCTGGTGTTTTCTATGATTGTTAATAGGCATGATCCATTTCTCAAACAGATTCTTAATATGAGTTTTGTGCAGTAGAAATAAATAGGGAAAATTAAAATAAATTAAAACTATAGTGGACATTTTAAATGTATATTAGCAGCTCATTACTTTCCTTTCTTTGTAAATATATAATGAATTCATATATTTAACATGCAAATTTGAATTGCATGTTAAACTTATATTTAACAATTGCTATCAGAAATTTCTGTTATACTTTCATTAAGTAGTACTATGAGCCTGATTATTCTTTTCAGTGAACTTATTTACGTACCAGAAAATTATTTACATTAAAACAAAGCAGTACTTCTTTTTCAGTCATCCCTTATGAGAAAAGCTGATGCTAGCAATATTTAAACTGTGAAACAGCCACTCCCTTTAATGTATTTATGCTGCTACAAATTCACTTGCGTCAAATAAACTAAATGAAAAGTGAGCATATTGTGCACTGAGCAAAGCTACACGAAGCCATGGGGATGAGAAAAGTTGCCTCATGATAGATTTACTTTACAGATAAAATTACTTTCACACAGAGTGCAAAAGAATCCCAAACACCGCAAAACTCTGGTTAACCTACTGTTTGGAAGCCTATTTATATGGTGCCTAATGGAAGGATGTTCTGCAGTTAGAAGCGTGTCAAACAGTGAAATGTGGTATATTGATAGGCTCACCACTCATGAATCAGGAAGGAGTGTGGTAGTCATCAAATCTACATAGACTCAGCTAAAAATTTCACAATATATTGAACAACCCATTAAAATGTGTGTTCTTCATTTGTCAGATTAGGGACCTCAGATGTGTACACTCCGACATGTGCCCTTTGCGTTTTATATTTTAGCTTTCCCTCCTCCGTAGTTATAATGAAAAATCCTAGAGTATTGCCCTGTTTGGTCTTTTTTTTTTTCTTAATGTACTAAAATTGACTGGGTTTGTAGGTGACTTGAAACCTTGCATTTCTCTATTAGACTTTTGATTTAGTAACAAAAGACACTAGTATTATTTTGTCCTTTTGTGGCTCCCAACATGGTTACAGTTTTCCACTTCCAGTAACGTTAATATAAATATATAATATATCATAATGACCATAAGGAGGCTTTCCATGGATCATGGTACAGATGGCGTATATGATTGTTTCTCATTAGCAATCACCACTTAAATTTATTAAATGTGTCCTCATTGAATGAGCTGAACATTCAACATTTCCAGATGTAACTTAAAAATATGATCTTATAAATATGAGAAATGGAAATAGTCATTTAATATGCTGATATACCTCGCTAAAACCTGAGATCCTCATCTATAGAAATATTATTACATAAAAACATGTAAATGTCACTGACTGGTTTTTCTGTACTTAAGTTTATTTGACATTATTTATTTAAATTAAAGTTTTTTCTTTTTTCTTTCTTTCTTTTTAAGACAAAAAACGTTTCATATCTGGTGAACTATAGCTCAGTTGTAAGGGTGAAGGTATCACATTGACTAACAATGTGGTTTGCTAGAGGAAATGGTGACTCATTTTAATATGGATCTACAGGTTTCTGAAAATAAGTCAATGGTAGGTTTGAATACTAGATTTAAAACATATAGAAGAATACAAAATTGTGAGTGGTTTTAATTGGCCTCTTCTGTTTTGTACTCTTGATTTCCAGCTTGAGAACTTAATCCTAAAAACTGTATAGCAACATATAATCAAGTTGCCTGTGTATAGAGCGTAAATATACCATAGTATGTTTATTTATTACTAATGAGAAATTTCACTGTCAGTCTGGAAATCTTAATATTCTTTAGTTTCATGATAATCATCATTGCATATTTTCCTTATATTATTTTTTAAAATAATTTTGGGACTTTCAACTGCTAACATGTGCTTTAGAAGGACAAACATGATTTATATATGGAAGTAGCAAGAACTTATTTTCTGGGGAAATGTAAACAAACATCAGTCCTCCTTATTGGACACCGCCAACAACAAAATATAATCCCAACTAATTTCAAATTGGGAAACCAGTGTTTTTATCGGTCTTACAGAGCAAGAATCAGGAGTTGTTTGATGGACTTCAGGTGACTCCAAAGCATCCATATCTCCCAAAATCTTATCCCAGTATAAAAACAAGTTTCCCATAGATAAACAGATGGAGATCTCACTTCAGGTAACTTTTTACTCTGTATACGGTACACTGCCAGACTCTTTATTGTTCTAAAGGCACTGGAACCTGGGAGAATGGAGCCAAAAATAAGGCAATAACCTTAGGCAACAACCATCTTCATGTAGAGCATCAGATAGTTTATAATCTGAGACTTAAGGAAGGTCACATAAGTAAAACACTCATGAGTTCAAGCCTCATATAATCATAAAGCAAGCTACACAGAATTTTTTAAAACGCATGTTTCCATACAGGCATATAAACCAGTTATAGTAGCCAGTTGTAATGAATAATCTGAAGTCAACTCCCTCCAATCTACTACACCTGGGAGGAGCATGAGAGCACTATCCAAGAACAATTCTGTGTTTTTGAAGAAACCAAGGTCACAAGGTCTTGTTTCCTTGGAGTATTATCGCAAGCACTCAGAACTCCCCTGGTGTGCCTTCATTCTTGGATTGTGCTCGGACACCAGACCACAAGCAATTAAGACACAATTATATACACATGATCCAGAGATATAGGTAGAGTCGATGGAATCTCAAATGAGGTTCAATGACTTTTCCTTATCCTCTGTCTGTGAGGAACCATCAACCGTCAAACAAGCCCAATCCACAGTGACTCTTGCAAGTACTCCTAGCTGCTCTGAAGATTGTAGTTGCTATTCTGAGAGGATAGTATAACATCACAGGGGGAATCACTACAAATTCTTTTGAGCACACATAGGATCAAAATAAACAATCAAATAAAGTAATATAAAATGTTGTATTAGTGATGGTTATTTAAAAACTGCTCTTTGCCTGCATTAAATTAGGTGATATGTATTTTAAAGTTCAATTAATACAGTGTTAGTGAAGCAAAGCCAAGTAGGCACTTATAGACTCGTCAAGTGACTATTGCTCAAATGTGAACTTGAATTATTATCTGTAAATTGGGAACAACGTCTTGCTAATTCATTCAGAAGACACTTATTTGCAAGTTTCAGGGAATTCGATGATGCTAATTCTTAACACAGCCAACATATCACAGTCAAAAAAAGCCCTGTCACATTGAGTCAAGACCGATGGTAAACAGCACTTCTTTCCTTGGAAATGGTGTGTCCTTACATTGTGAAATATGGTGTTCTCAAACATCACTCATATGCTGAGCAACCCTGGGAAAGCAGAAAATGATTTATTTTTATTACCATGTTCCATGTTTCAAATGTACCTTAGTCCAGCTTAGGTCGAGGAAGAGGAACATTAAAGCAATAATGTATTATTTAAATTGGCCCAGCAACCTTATCTGGAAAAGGACAGGCTTCAGCAACTGAAAGGACTCATGTGCCTTTGTGTACTGACATAAAGACACAGCATAAAAGGCAGGTCTGTTACTTTTCAGTCTTAGCCAAGTTTCATTTCTCAAATGCAAAAAAAAAAAAACCAAAAAACTGTCTTTGTCCTCAGATTATAAAGCAAAGAGATAAGCATGTATGTTATGTGGTTTCTCGTTTTCAACATTGTTGAGCAAAAGCTTTATATGTTGTAATGTTTGTTCTTTCTACAGGTTATGCAGCCCATGTCAAGTTGTTTAGGGTGAGTAAAGCATGAACTAGAATCCCATGTCCGGTCAATGTAGAGAACTCTAGGGGAGTTAGAAATTAAACTCTACTCTGTCATGGACAAAGACCAGAGCTGAGCTTCTAGGCAGCCCTATGTCTCAGAAGTGACCACTGATGGTACAAGAAATTTCATTTTGCACACAGTGGGTAATATCTCCATTTCCTTAAAAAAGAAGCTTAAAATTTGTGTTGATGATAGTTTCTCTTAAGTTTATTTTTATAAGCCACCATTGGAATCCATCACTTGACATCTGCCCTGATTCCCTGGATAGAACACACCCTTTCAGAAAAGATGATGTGCACATCTAAATTCAAATTAACTGTGTTAACAGCTTCTTTTGACCAATGTGATGAATTTTTGCTTGCCTATACTCACTGAGAGCACTGATATTATTTTGAGATCTTACACATAATTGTTACCACCACTTTCTGTTATGTTATTCTATGAATATATTAATATACATCACACAATGGTCCCAGAAACCAGTAATTATAATTTGATCTTTGCAAAGTCAATGATACATATTACAAATTTTATGTTGGGTTAGTTCACTGTAGTTGAGATTTTCTTTGGGTCTTCAGTTGGCTACCAAATAAAGACTTGGAGACTTATTAATTATGAATGCTTGGCTTTAGCTTATGCTTATCCCACTAGCTCTTTTAACTTAATGCAACCTGTTACTATTCATCTATGTTTTGCCTCAGGGCTGTTTAACTTTCTTTCATTCTGTATGCCCTATTTTTCTGATTCCTCTGTATCTGGCTCGCTGGCCTCTGGCATCTCCCAGGAACCTCTTTTTCTTTCTTCCTCCCAGAGACTAAATTCCTCCTAGTTCTTGCTCTCCCTGCCTGGAAGTCCTGCCTATAACTTCTCTTTCCCTTTTGGTCATTCAGTTTTTTATCAAATCAATCAGGTGTACTTGGCAGGCAAGGTAAAGCACCAACACATCTTTACATAATTAAACAGATACAACACATCATTACATAGTTAAACAAATTTTCTGCAACGTAAACAAATGCAACATATCTTCACATAGTTAAATGACTAATCCATAACAGTTTACCTGAATCAATTATGTATCAAGAAATAATCTTATTAACTTCAAAAATCAGTTACCAATAATATCATAGAATAAAAATTATCAAAAATACAAGGATAATTCTTATGGGTTAAGAAATAACAAAAATCTCAACTTACAATATCATTCAACTTTGTGTAAGGTTTGTAGTCTAGACTATGGCATATATACCTATCTGTTTCATAAAATACAGTTTCTTGAGAAAGGATCTACATATATCAGAGTTCATTGTCTTACTGGGTTCTTCATGAGAATTGTAAAACAAGTGACAGACAAAATATTGTTTTGGAGACATAAAACATTGTCTATAGTAAAGCAATCTGTAGCAATAAATTATCTAAGCCACATAGAAAAAAATCTTTTTCTAAATTCTGTGCCTGGGTTCTCACTTCATTTTTGTTGACTTTTCAAATATCACCACGTACTTCCAACATAAAGCCATTTGCTCTTCACCTTTAAAAAGGGAGCCTTGTTTGTTTTGTCTCTCTACTTCAGAGGAAAAGAAATGTACTTCCTGAGATTGGGTTTTTTGAGGGGTCACTCAGAGTCCATAATGCTCCTTAAATAGAAACTAAAAATGAAAGCATATTTTTCATTATAAGGTTAGGAAACATGCAGCTGGTAAAGTAAAAGTTGTCTTTTGCTTCCTCATGTTTGCTTCAGGCTTCAACTCAGAGGCTTCCCTTAGAGTGGAGGAAATGCTCATAGAGTCTAATGACACTGTCCTATGGAGCCACTTGCGTCTTCTCCAGATCACAGAGTGAAATGGCATGCTTTTCATCTTGATGTTTTCGTGGAAGCTGGAATCTCTGGCGTGAAGTATCACTTTTGGTTGAAGTTACCTTGTTAGAGGACAGGTGGATTTCAGAACATTCACTCCGTATATGACATCTTCCTTAAATCCACATGTAAAAAGATTCATTAAAGCACAGAAAATGAATCTGGAATATATTTTCACTAGTCAACACCTTTTCTTATTGAATCTGAAACCCAATTGCCCATTTCCACTAAAATAGTTTTAATTCTTGCTATTTTTCTCATTATTAGTTTCTATTATTAATTTTATATTTGAAGGATGTCAGGAATATCACAAAAGGCTACTTTTTTGGAGTGTTAAGTAGACTTAGGAGAAAGAATCCAAATTTCCAGTTAATTCATGGTAAAATATTTATAAAAATAAAGAATTTTGAAATAAACATTAGAATGTGGTTGCCCATATGTTCACCTGCATGATCTTTGTTGACTCTGATAATTCACAGTTTCTATTACCATTTGTAGTAAATTTTAAATTTTATATTCATAGTATTCATTCCCATTCACCAGATCCACCCCTACCTCCACACTCACCCAAAGTTCTATTCTCACAATAATCTTTAGTATGGGCCTGCCCTGGAGCAAGGTCTGCCTAAGAACGTCATATCCTTGAATAAAACTCATTCTTTCCAGTATCTATCAATGGCCTTAACCAATGGAGAGTAAGGACCACACCAATTAAATGAGAGATTAAAATGGAAATGTTACAACAGATACTGAGGAAATTCCAAAAAACCATAAAGATATACTTTAAAAAATCTTTATTCCAGTAAGGCAGATTTGGCAAATGCCTTTAATCCCAGCACTCGGGAGGCAGAGGCAGGCAGATCTCTGTGAGTTCAAGGCCAGCCTGGTCTACAAAAGCTAGTTTCAGGACAGGCTCCAAAGCTACAGAGAAACCATATCTCTAAAAACAAACAAACAAACAAAAAGTTCATCCCACTAAACTGAAAAATTGAAAAAAAAATCCTAATTCCTAAATGTATATGAACTACCAAGATTAAATCAAGATGAAGTAAATTACATAAATGTTACCCAAAACAACCAATGATGCAGAGTACAATTAGAAATAGCTCCACTGCAAAGACCAAGACCAGATGGATACTGTAGGATAAAGTAAAGAATTCTACCAGAACTTAAATAAGAATTATCAACAATAAACTTCACAATATTCATTAAAATAAAGAAGTGACATTTCCATTATCTTCTAATGTCAGTATTACACTGATTCCAAAACTAGACAAAAAGCCAACAAAATTGAAAATTAAATATTAACTCTCTAGTGAAAACTTCTCAGTAAAATACTTGCAAACCAAATGGAGCAACACATCAAAATGATTTCTCAAGATGATCAAGTAAGCATCATGTCCTTATGCAGAAAGGTTTGGAGGTGGGGAGCTTATTAGTTTTGGGGCATGAAACATATCACTGAGACAATTACACTTGGTAAAACATCTGAAATCAGATTTTGACCCTGGAAGAACAAAAGCTTTTGTAAAGAAGAAGCAATAAGGAAGACTTAGGATAACAAAAAATGGAAGTATTATTGCCATTATTCTCAGGAAATTTCAGCAATGACAGCAGAGAAAAGCCAGGGAAACTATTATAACAATTGGGCTTTTTCTTCATCAGTAATTCTTGAAATGATTGGAGTAGAAAAATTATGTTTTAAAGTCATTATAGTGTCAAATAATTCTTTTCCTTTAGTAGAGAATGCATGCTGCATATTTTTCTACTCATTCCTAATATTTAACAAATTTTTGAAATATGTGCTATGTCTTTTGTGTTTCTATTTGCAAAATTTATTTAAATAAGTAAATAAGAGAACTAGAGAGACGAGGTAAAATCTGTGTAAATACATCACCTAGGGTTTACAGTTCTATGCAATACAAAATAATATTAGGGCCAAACTGTGTAATGATGTGACAGCTGACATCAGCACAGACCTCAGTGTGCAGCAAGCACCTGCCATCCAGCAGTAATTCTTCCCAAAGAAAATGCTTTTCCTGATTGTATTGGGCTCCTTCAGTGAGAGCAACCAAGCCAGGGGTGGAAGGAACACTGGGAAATGTTTTCATTTTTCTCTGGATTCAACTCACACATGTGCAATAAAGAGAACAATATGTAAAAGCTATTGTTCTCACTCATAATAAATGTAGAAGTTAAAACAAAAAGGAGATTTACATCCAAAAACCAGAAAGTACATGTCAGACTGATGTTCCCATGTACCATGTGGCCTGGATGGTGAGAAAGAGAGAGTAGGCATAGGAAGAAATAAAGAGATAGTACATCCTATCCTCTGTTTCTAGGTTCTTATTACTGGCAAAGAAAGAATTCAGAGAGATAAAGTATGGAATTTGGAGACATTTTATTACAGAGTAAAAATACAGACTCCATGACTGAAGTGAATATTCCCTGAATGACTTACCGTACTGAGAATGTGGGCCAGTGCTTTACATAAACAGACTTACCATACATAAGGACCAGCAAGATTATTCAAAGGTAAAGCAGGGAACAGGTGGAATGTTACAAAATGGTTGTATGTGGGTTTCCAAAATAGAGTTACTATGCTTTCTGTTGTATCATGGGATTTAGGGATATGTTGTGGAATATTAATTGTATTTCATATGCTAGATATATTTCATTTGTTTATACTATGGAGCATTTTTTAAGGATGCAAAATGTATTGTATTCTTTTATGTTGATTTGTTTAACTCTGTGATGCTGTGTTGCTTTGTCTGCCTATAATATTCGATTGGTCTAATAAAGAGCTGAATGACCAATAGCAAGGCAGGAGAAGGACAGGTGGGGCTGTCAGGGAGAGAGAATAGAAATAACAGGAGAGAGAGGAAGAAGCAGGAAAAGGAGAAAGAGAGGAGGATTCTGGGGGCCAGTCACACAGTCACATAACCAGACACAGAATAAGAAGGAAAGAAAAGCTATACAGAAGTTGAGAAATGTAAAAGCCCAGAGGCAAAATGTAGATGGGATAGTTTAAGTGAAGAAACGCTATAGAAGGGATCATTTAAGTTAAGAAAAGCTGGCAAGAAATAAGCCAAACTAAGACCGGAAATTCATAAGAAAGAAGTCTCTGTGTGATTAGTTAAGAATTGTGTGGTACCCCCACCAAGAAGAAGGTAAAACAAAAACAAAGAAACAACAGGGATATGTTGTGGTACTAGATGAGTGTTGGAATAGTCAATATGGAAATGTTATTATCTTGAACCAAAGGGCAGTTAACAGCTGGTGCTCTGGTTAACCTTATTGGCTTCTGCTGCTTCTAATATTCTGACTAGGTCTTGGTGTTCCCAGTTGGTTTGCCATGTGTTGCCTTGCTTTAATGCTGTTTTGAGGTTGCATTTTGGAGATATTAGCCTCCATATCATTGTCCCTTCTCATGGGCAATATAACTTGCATTAAGACCATAAACAGACAGTAGAATAATATCCTGTAAGCATCCATCAGAACTCATACATAGAAAAAGACTATTGATCAGGAACACAGAAGTTCCCAGTAAAGAGACCTAGTGAAACAAGAAATGACATAGTTGACCACAAGTAAGAAAGGCCTGAATTTACTGCCTTGATCCTCACGTGGTAGGTGAAAAAAGTGCAAAGGTGGCAGTGTTTCCATAGTCACAAGTTTAAAGCCCCGAATAAGAAGATACTCTGTCAGATACCATGTTAGTTATAGAAGCAGACAGTGGTCCAGAAACTGTATCCTTGAGTTCTTTGAGGTATGGTACTTCATGAGTTATGCCTAGTAGGAGCCAAAAGCCAGAAACACACAGGTATTCTTAATGTTGATGACGGAAAGGTTGATTTGCAAGGCAAATTCTTATAAAGGTAATTGTTAAGTCTGAGCTCATCTGGAGGCTTTTTCCTTGGAGTGTAATCCCTTCCATTATATCAGCTCTGCTTACAGTGCCTCTCGAAATTCTTCCCAATCAGGAGCTAAATTTAATTATGAAAGTGTAGTTGAAACTTTGTGTAGTATTTTCAAGTCTCAAGACCATGAAGTGTAAAAAAAGACTGGAAAATAAAAAGACAGGAGGTGGGCAAAGAAAGGGGCTTTTTGAGTAGGAAAGACTTTATATTTCCTGCTTCTCAGATAGAACATTCCAATGTTTAGCTAAGGATTCTTGACATCCAGAGTTGGCAGCAAATAACACTGACAGGGCTGGACAAAGTTCTGCAGGAATGGCTTCCTCTGGACCACAGTGTGTGCTGATTACAATTTTGAACTGCTAAAACATAGTCATTTAAGTAGGTCATAATATGGCTGTAATTTTAAGAAAGACTGTCAAAAATGGAATTAGATATTAGTGTGGATTTAAAACACTTTCCATTTCAGCTCCAAAACTTATGGTACTACTCACAAAGCGTAAGAAAATTGAATTGTCAGCCAGTGTGGTGGCCCAAACTTATAAACCAGTACCTGAGAGGCTGAGGTAGCAGGATAACTCTAGTTCAAGGTGAGTCTGACCTGTATAGTTAGTTCCAGGTCAGGTTGGGCTACAGGGTGAGATCCTGTCTCTAAACAGACTAGCAAACAAACAAACAAGAGAGAGAAAAGAGAGAGGGGGAGAGAGCAACAGAGAGAGAGAGAGAGGATTTATCTTTCTTTGTGAACAGCTTAAAAGTTCAACACAACAACAGTTCATTTCTCTTTAAGAATTACATAAAAGCTTGATTGTATGGTAACTACTGTGTACATCACGTAGTAAATAAAACCTTTAACGTACAAAACAAGTACAACACAATACGTTTGCTCAATGCAATTTGACTCACACCTTTCTTATCGTATGCATGTTAAAATATTATTTTAACTCTAAAAATTATAATGTATCAGTAGTATTTTAGCTAGAGGTATCTTATAATTTCTTAATAATCAATTTACATGATGAAGTTGCTTTTTAAAATTTAGTGTCATTGCAGTTACAATCTAGCATGAGTGTTCAAAGAATTAAATGTATATATTGGAAATCTTGTTGAACTTAATTTGGATAGAACAACACTAAAAGAGAGCCTGAGCTCTGCTATTCTAGAATATGTCCAGACAATAAAAATGTTCTGGATCTGAGGATCATAGTTTTAGTAGGCTTTTAAATGGCCACAAAAACTTTACCTCCCCCATTTCAATTTAATATTCGCCAGCAGACAGCTTTCACATGAGTAAGTAAAATCAAAACTCAAAATAAGCTCAGTAACCAATGTGAGATATTAAAATGGTTGTAAATAGCATTCTATGATACTTAACAACCAAATTCGTAAATCTATGGAGGAATAAAAAGGCCACTCTTTCTATGCCATAAGCTAGTCTCATCTATGGTGTAATATTTTTTAATTAACATGTTGCATGAAACAGGCCTCTGAAAGTTAAGAACCACAAAACAATAAAAGAAGTAAACCCTCTTGTTGAAAGGCTTCAATTCCCATGTTAACATCTCATTCACAGCCTAATTGTAACCCAATTAGGAAAATTAAGATAAGTAGAAACAGCTGGAACAGAAGGCTCTTGGAGTGAAGTGTACCCTCTGCACTCATTATTTGATGGAGGTCATTACCCAACTCTACACACAGTGCAGGATATTTAATGTGATTGTACTAATTTATATCTGAAAAGAATAATCGTGCTTTATATAAAGAAATGGAATGACCTACTAGCTCTTATTCTTTAAAACTCTCATCTGATGATTCGCCATCATGAGATGAGCCTAAGAAATATTGTGAGTTCTTTTTCAGTTTTCTCCTTTTGATTATAGCGTTATAGCCATATGCTAAACACAGAAAATATCGGTGTCCCTGACAACAACATTTTGCCATGTTGTTTTATATGCCATCACGACAAAAAATGATATGTTTGGTTTTAATTTTCTATTAGGAATGGAATAAATATAATTTTGCAACACAAGTAAACCTGATACTGGGGAAACTGCTACATTGTTAGAGCATGTTGTTCAGGAATACAAATTATGAAATTAAAGGTAATAATTTAATCGCTCAAGGACTACTATCCTTGTGTGCAAATGATCAATAGTAATGGTGTTTATCCCATAAAATTGAGGAAAGGATTAAAGAAAATGATTTATGTAAAAGAGTTAGCTTGCACCTGGCCCATGTGGCTGTTCAGTAAGTGTTAGCTATCTGGAGGTACTGAGATATAGCACTCTGATTGTGATTTGTGTAATCAGTCTTCACTGCAATGGCAGAGTAAATACCGTTGTCCTTCATAGGGCATCCAGCCTGTACATACATCATTCCAGAAGGTTCACTTACAATTATGCTAAGGGATTTATAGAAACAAATATAGAATATTACAATATTCCAATGCATAGGCATTGGAAATTAGAATATAAGCTGTAGGATTGGTGAAAAGAGTTTTGCACATTCTTAATATCTTCTATTTTAAAGAGAAAACCAAAGATATGATGTTTTCTTGACTAATATCTTGTTTAGTTCTTATCTGTGACCTCTATTTTTGACAGGAAAACAATACAAAAAATTACAATGCAATAGGATACCTGGCATTTGAAAATTGCAATCTCTCTCTCTCTCTCTCTCTCTCTCTCTCTCTCTCACACACACACACACACACACACACACACACACACATACACACACACACACACAATTTAGAGAAAGTAGAGTCTAGGTTAATACAGAATGTTTGGGTTTGTCTACATAATAACTTCATTCTTCTTTTTCATTTTTAAATCAGGATTTAAAAACAGTCTATAAATTACCAGGGAGGAAATATCACTTCGTATAATTGGCTAGTGGTTCACTGTGCTCACTGATAAGTTTTGTCCTTTTGTTGAATCTGATAACCATGGAGAAGAAGGCTGCTCAGAACAGATAGCCAGGATCTGCTGTGGTTTACATTGGAATGAAAGCTACTTTGTGGCATAACCATTTGAGAGCTGGAGGGAATTCACAGACTCATGGAGAAACAGTTACCAGCTAAAATTTTGTAATAAGTAAAAAGAAGAAAAATTATCAAAAAGATGTGCTCACTGGTACATTTGTAATACATATAACCACAGGATAAATGCATTCTGATTCCGATATGGATAGTCTCAGATGCAGAATAATAAAGATAATGTATTCATCAGTACAACCAGATTAGCATTAACTTAGCCAAAGGCAAAACTTCACTCTTTTGTTTATGCTTCGAGATATTCTGTACTTATTTATTTATTTTAAATTTCTATTTCTAATACCTGCAGTGTATGTGCATATATAGAAATATTCAACTACTTAAAAATGACATTAAGGAAATTCTAAATTTAATAACTAATGAAAATAAAAGATAAAAATATCTAGACAGCTAAGCCTGAGAAGATTTTATTTATTCTCTGAAGGCCTGATTATTTATAGAATATTTTATACTAAGTATAAAGGCATCAATTAGTTAATAATATTTGACTGTTGTTTTTAAGATTGATAAATGGATTACTTTGCAAATTTCCTTGTAAAGATATTTTCTATAAAGCAATTTTAACAACCTCAAGGAAAACAAGGATACAAGAATATCCAAAAATATAAATAATGGGCCTTAAAGGATGAAAGGACTTGCAGATAATGTTAAAAAATTTTAAGGTGGCCATCACTTATTTAACAACTAGAAGGCATCAATTAAAAATATGTTAGTTATCAAGATAAAATACAGAACCTCTGTCTGATAATATTTTAATAGAAATCAAAACTTCATTTGATGAAATATGTACTCATTGTCCACATTTATATAGCTTACCTGTGGAGAGTTGAGAGACTGTCAATGATGAAGCTGTTTTTCAAGAGGACTGGGGTTCAGTCTCTAGAACCCAAGCATACAGTTTACAACTGCCTGTAAGTGCAGTTCCAGGGGATTTGACACCTTCCTCCGGCCTTTGCAGGCATCAACATGCATGTGACACACACAGTCACACACACATAAAAACAAAATCTGTTAAGGACATAAAATATGCAAATATCAGTGTTCACACAGAATATTTTAAAGTATTTTAGCCCTCTATTATTTTGTGAATGGAGCCATTAGCTACCAATGAAACCCTTTCTGGCTAACTACTTTATATAACCTAACCTGCTTGTCAACTTTTAAAGTTATATGTAGACTGAAGAATATGGCAAAGCAAGGCTCTGCAGGTCAAAAGCTGCCTTGTTAGTCCTCACTACAAAAGACTACAAAGGACACAAGCTTTGGAAAGTAATAGGGAGGAGAGCAGCAGGGAGAAATTACAGGAATAGGGCCTTTCAGTAAAATCAACTACAACCCTTTACAATGCATCCTTGCCATTCACCTCCTGTTGTGTTCCCTCAAGACGCTCACAGGCTCTATGCATTTCCCTCAATGGGTATCCAAAAAAACCAAAACAAAACAAAACAAAAAAACTGTTCTTTGAGACGTTTCCAGCGGTGGATTTATGAAATTAGCCTTTAATTCTGTGGGTGCTGTTTGTGGAATTTGAAAGCTACCCATATCTTTGCTTGTGGCATCTCTGTTCAGAATATTGTTCACCTCCTATTATATTAATTGATTCCAGATTACCCTGTAATAAACTCAGATGTCATCTTCATTCATGTAGGGCAGAGTGGTTATATTATAATCCCAAACCTTACTACCTAAAAACACAAAAATTATTTACCCATGGCACATGTTTGATATGGGCAGGTGTTTTCGGAGGCTGCTTCTTTGTTCCCAGCTGCTCAGGTCTGAAATAATCACAGAAACCATATTATTTGCAATACTGCTTGGCCAATAGCTTAACCATATTTCTGGCTAACTCATATCTTAAATAAACCCATCTCCATTAATCTATGTATCACCACGAGGCTGTGGTTTACTGGGTACAGTTCCAGTGTCTATATTTGGTGGGGCTACATGGCTTCTCTTTGACTCCACCTTCTTTCCCCCAGCATTCAGTATAGTTTCCCCACCTAGTTCTACTCTGCCCTATCAACAGGCAAAGGCAGTTTCTTTATTCATTAACCAATAAAAGCAACACATATACAGAAAGACTTCCTACATCATTTCCCCTTTTCTGTTTAAATAAAAATAGGTTTTAATTTTAACATAGTAAAATTACATATAAAAAGTTATCAAGCAAAAATTACAGTTACAATATTCATTATATTTTATCATAACTAAGAAAAACTATAACTGTAACTATCTATTCTTCAACTCCATCAAAGACTCCAGAAGGATATAATATTACCTAAGTAAACAGGAAGTGCATTGTAAGCAACTTCCAAAACTCTAGAATTGACAGAGACATCTCACTGCTTGGACAGTCACCCAAAGTTCTTCTGTAACACTACGAGCACCCTTCTTCAGCCTACTGGCCCATAGTATCCAGCAGATTTTCCATGAAGCAGGAAATTTCAAAGACAGTTCCACTTACATTGGCAGTTTGTCAGTCACTTTCCTCTATGTCCTGCATAATGTCTGGGAGACTCTTTCATGAAGCAGGAGTCCCAAAAGACTGTCTTACCTTTAGGCAAGTTCAGCAGTCATTCCTCTGGGTTCTGCATGTTCAGTTAACACAGCATACCATCAAGCAGTCCAGGCAAGAACAGTTTCTTGCCCAAATGGTTAGCAAACTCCATGAGGAGCCTCTTCGATGCCCATTATCCCCTTGAAGTAGATTGGTGCTGCCAGAATCAGATGTGTCTCATTATCATGAAAAGTCCTACATTCTTAAAACATTTTTAATACCATATTCCATAGGTCTTTGAAAGGTTTGAAGATTATCTATCTAACTAAAATATATCTCTATAAATCTAGAAAACCTAACTAACATGACTACAAGGTTGACTATTATAGATGACTCTCTATTAATCTATATTTCTTAACTATACATTACATTTTTAAATAAGTTACACAAACAGAATACCTTAATCACGAGCAGAAATATACATAAAACAGAATTAACTTTAAATTTGTATCAATAAACCAAGATCCATTCCAGTGCGAAGTATTGATCTCGTTATCAGGCAGGTAGGATTCAGCTAACAGCAGTTCATCAGGTTGGCTGAGCCATTCATTCTTTGCAGGTGACCACGGTAGGTGGTATAGAAGAAACAAACAATTATGAATCCAGTTTTCACAAGTCTGTTCAACGACATGACACCTCTAATGGAAACTCACCCTCAAAAGTCACACCAACATACATAATTTTAGAAAGGATGTATTGAATGTGGTTCTACAGTGTAGGACAAGTGGTGGGGACAGTCAGCCCTTTGTAACTGTCACCACCAATATCAAGGATGTATGGCTGTCCTATTTATCTCTATATTTTATCATTATACAGCTTTATACATATACAGAGTCTGTATATACTGCATCCCTAATCCAAACCTAATAATGTTAACATTGCTTATTATAAAGAAGTGTAACGTATGACAACTGTCCTTGAAGAGTGTAGGAAAACAATCCATCAAACATTAATTAACTAACTGATACATTTCTAATTTGCATAACAATATCATGCTTGGAAAATCGGCTAATTAAGATGAGTTGCCCTTCTTTACTTCTAAATTTTAAGGAAAATATTCATTAAAATAGTGAGCTTTTACATCTAGCCCAAGGAACAGTATTGAACACTCAGGGCTAAAGTCAGAAAACAGTGAGATAAAATCTATTGCATGGATAACTGACTTCCATTTTTAAGGCAGGAATATAGTCAGACAAGGAGGAAAATTGTCATAACATGGAAGAAGAAACTATATTTTCACTCTAGATCACAGGCTAAATGAAACAATTTCCATTTATTTTAGATTATGACTAAGGAAAGCACTTACACTTTCTATGGAAGTGGGAAACACTGTCTTCTGGGCTTAAATAGAGAAGACTCAAGGTGTAATGACGAGTCTGATTATGAATCTGAGAAATGGAAACAACTGCACATGGGAAGGACTCCCAAGGCTGCTGACAACTCCGGTATATCTAATATTTCCTCAAGGGAAGAATGATATTGTTCCCTTACTTATCCCAGCTTCTCTAATGAGGGCCAGCCTGCTCAGATGCTCTGCCTACTGTTTCCAAATATTGATGTGTAATTCTGCTACAGAGAACAACTCTGTGTGCTAGTGATGCCTCTTTGTCTGGGACAAAGGCTGTCTCTAGTATTATTAGATCTGTGATAGAATGGTGTTTTTGGACTTTGAACTGCATTATTTTACAAGTTTTTTTCATTATTTTTACATTTTGTGTTCAATGATTGGGCATTAATTTCACTAAGGGTCCTAATATCCATAAGCTTTTATCTAATCTAACCCTTCTATTTACTTTCTATAAGTAACTCGGGAATTCTTGTAGGTCACACATGAGATAGACTTTAACAGAGAGAAATGAGAAGATCTTAAAGAAACCAACTCATATTTTCACTTGTTTAACAGAATAATTCCTGAATTCACTTTAATAAAATTTGAGATTATCTTTAAAGTAAGACATTTCATTGTGTAGTGTTTGGCAAGATTTGTAGAAAATTGTGCAAATAGCAGATCTGCCAGATTACTTCTTCCCTAATAATTGGAACTATGATTAATATTTTATGTTGGATACATTTTTAAATTAGTGGACTACTGTAGTCTGATACTATTCCCATGGAGGCATGACAAATGGCTACTCATCCCAAAATTGAGAACAAACCAAAGTAAAGTAACCAACAAAGTTCACTTTGGTGAACCAGTGAGTTTACTGGGGTTAGTTACAATAATATGGGAAGGCAGTTACTTACAGGAGCAGAAATGAAACAAAGACAGCTGCATCACCCAAGCCTACGATAACATGGGTGACAACTCAGAAAAGCTGGAAACCTGGAATGCACTCTTTGAGCTCCATGAGTTTAACAGGTTGGAAATCTTCCTTTCCAGGTAGCCTGATGCGTTTGAGCTTCTACCATGCAGCTCAGCTGATCTCTGCTTCTTCCAAGCCACTTAGGTAGTCAGAGAGTGTCCCTCATCCCTCCTTTACTCCTTTTAGATCTTGGGGAAGGAGGGGCCTAGTGAATCTGGTAGATTTCAAGGACTTCCTGAAGTCATTGAGTTGTTTACTTCCAGGACTTAGTAATCTTCCCTGAACGATGGACTGTTTTACCTCTCTTTTAGGTCCTCCCTGAAAATATTCTTCGGGGTACACTTCCTCTTTTTTCACTCCCTTAAGGAGATTCCTACAAGGATAGACGATTTTAATTACAGAGGAAATTGACAACTACCATTGATGAATTATTACTGATGAAAGGCGAGTTTACATTAGCTTTCACGCTGAGATTTGGTTTTAGTCACTACTAGATGTTATATGTCCATCATTACAGTATTTTATGCAATGAGTTCACTGGCCTAAAAGTACCTTGAATACCATCTCCTTCTGTCTGTTCTCTCTAGATTCACCATGAGGTTCTGAAAAAGCAATATCCTTTGTATCATGACATTTTACCTTTTCTCTGAAGTCATGGATTCATATAAGAATGTCATATTTTATATAGCATGATATTTGTTATATGATATATGTGTTAGATAATTAGATACATCTGTTACAAAATAAGTTCTATTTCATCCAGTATGTATGAAGAACATCAGAAGAATAGACATTAGAAAAAAGTAATGTAGAAATGATACAAAATACTTTGTATCACAAAATACTTTGATTATAACCATCCCACATTGCCTTGACTTACTCCTGTCTATTCCCTTCTTCATCCTTCTCCTATTGTCTGGTATTATCCCTCCATTTTAACATTTTTTTATGATGAGAGAAAACACAATTGACCTTTTATATCTCCTTTTTAAAAATATGAGTTAGGGAAGGAATGTTAATAGATTTTTCTAACCTGATTATATTTCTGCATCTACGGAAGCTTCTATTTTAACCTTCCCCACATTATGTACCACTCTACTGCTTCATTTGCATAAGGACCTTATATATCTTATTCTACAGGCTTCTATGATAATGCCATTTTTCATTGTCTTTTACTTTCATATAACAAATACAGACAATTTCAGTCTCATTGTAAGATTAGAAGATCTCACTTTTTCATAACAATAGCTATAAGAAGCTTGTATGCATATACAAGACTGTCCTTTAATAGTAAATAAAGATCATAGTCAAATACAGATGCTATATTTTAAACATTAAAGTTCTGGTGTGTAAAATACCACTTAAAGTGGTCATAGAAGGAAAGCCTTAATTGTTAGTGCCTCTGAATTATGGTAGACTTGTAAATATGATTAATACAGCACAATTGCTATATTTGTATGAGTGTGTGTCTTTGGATAGAATCTAGACATGAGTTTCTACAAGGATAGATTCTAGGGGCCTATTTATAAAAAAATAAGAAAGTATATTAAGACCTGATATCTTATTTATTTATTTTTATCACTGTCTTTTGTAAAAGACCTGAAATCATTTTTATTTATTTATTTATTTATTTGGTTTTTCAAAACAGGGTTTCTCTGTAGCTTTGGAGCCTGTACTGGAACTAGCTCTTGTAGACCAGGCTGGTCTTGAACTCACAGAGATCTGCCTGCCTCTGCCTCCCGAGTGCTGGGATTAAAAGCATGTGCCACCACCGACCGTCAAGACCTGGAATCTTAAGGCAGGGCTTGGTCTATAATTTGAAAGACATTGAGTAAAACATAAATATGAAGTTCCTTATTCTAAACTATTGAGAATTTTGTATTCATGGATTAGTTCCTGAAACCAAATGTGTGATCCTCTTAGAGAAACATCTTTTATAACCAAGGTGCCACATGTACAAATTGGTGAAGTCATTTATGAGTGATGATAAATGAAATATTCTAAATGAGAAGATATAAAAGGGTCATTTAAACGTCAGTTATATCTTTCTGGCTCCATCACAGAGAACAAACTTGAAAGAAAAACCTATCAGAAGTGGAGAGAATTCACTGAAGACTATAAAATCACTCAGATGTCAGGTAACCTTAGCATAAACTACAGTAATGGCTGTAAGTATGGGGTAAGGTACAGGATTATGGGGCAGGTAACCTTAGCATGAACTACAGTAATGGCCATAAGTATGGGGTGAGTTATGGGATTACAGAGCATATTTAGAAGACAGAACACAGAATAATTATGGCAGATTGGGTATCAGTAACCAAATGAATGGATTTAAAAATTTCTATTTAAACATAGAAAAACTGGGACAGGCTTAGGCAAGAGTGTACTATCTCCATCTAATTGAAAATTACAGCAATCAGTTGCATATATGCTGTGAAATCAAGAGAAATCTACCGAAAATAGAAACTAGGAAGGTTTTGGTGTTCTTTTAAGAATTTGAAATGATGGTATTTCAAGACAACTCTGAGGGATGTGTACTACAAACAGGAAATAAAGCTGAGAATAGAATACAGCCAATAATTGAGGAAAATTAATATGGAAGTAATAGACAGAGGGAACAATTTTAACATAAGCTACGAAAAAAAGAAGCAGCATATGTGTGGGGGTGGTGGAGAAGCAGGGTCTACAGTTCATGGCATATGTTTAAAGAGGTAATGAACTGTCAAAATGGAACAAATGATGCCAAGGATCAGTTAGGACAGGAACAGGGAGCCAAGGAGAAAAAAAAAATATTCCTATTCATTTAACCGTACTGGTTCACTCAAAGCACATATTTTAGTATACAAAATATGTTTTCAGTCATTTATTTTATAAATACTGAAGACTTTGAGAAAGTGTGTGAATTGAGTTTAACTTACTAGAATTTTCGAAGCAAGAAATAGTACTTTGGCTCTGCACACCTAAGTGTTAATATGAAGCTCATTTTCCTCTCCTGCCTCTTCCTCTGTGCTTGTCACTTTAGAAATACCATCAGCATTATCCCATTTACATAACAGTTATTTTATAAAAACACTATTATTGGTCTTTAAGCACAGCTGTTTTTCTAAGCATTTATATTTCTCTTCTTGGTAATTCTGGTATATGAAAACCATTGACTCATTTTTGAACTAACAAATAGTTCCAAAGTTCTTACTCCGCATAAACAAGTGTAGATAGAAACCCTAGATTCCATTCAAAATAGTCAGGATCCTTGTTGTCATGGATTTTAACATTAAACATAAAGCTGAAATAAAAATTATGGCATGTCATGAAATAAAAGGACTTGGCAAACAGAAGGACTTATACTGGGTATGTGATAAGTGATAACAGATCCTTGTAACCATTTAATCTTCAAGGATATGAACGACATGAACACAGTTCAACAACATAGGTATGAAAACAGAATCATCCTCCCCACATCTAACAAAGTGGTTAGAACTGGAAAATCAGAAGTAAATGCACACACTTTTTCCTTAGCTTAATGAATAGAAGAATCACGTGATGTCAAGGAAAAAAGTTTTCATTTGCTAAGCAAAATATAATGAGTTGGCATGGAGTTCTAAGATACAATAAAGTGAGGCATCAGAAAGAATCCACAGGATGTACAAGGGATAGAGAGATTCCCTTCCTCTCTCCTCAGGGGAATCCATGTGTCTTGATTATGGTTGTGAAGACCCTGTTATCAGCTAATTTGCGGTGATTGTTTCAATACCTGATCAGAAGGTGAACACTGTCATTTTATAATTTGTCTTACAGTAAGTGTCACTGGCACTCACTTATTGAATTAAAAGATATGTAACTACAATAAAATTAAAATTAAAGCTCTAATAATATTTTTTGTTGATGTTTGAATTTTTGTTTTTTTGTTTTTTTTTTTTTGTTGTTGTTTTCATTAAACAAGCATGGTTTCTCAGTGTAACTATGCAATAGTCCTACATGTCCTTGAAACCATTCTGTAGACCAGGCTGCTCTCAAACTCACAGAGATCTGCCAGCCTCTGCCTCCCGAGTGCTGGTAATAAAGGTGTGCACCACCACCACCCAGCCTAAAAATAGCTTTTCTACCCAAAGTTCTCAATTTGACTTTCTTTGTATATAAAGTGTAGAAATTATTGAACGGTTTAGATAGGCAACCATCAGCACATTGCCTCTTTATTTGTTTCAAAGTTCACTTTATTGTGTAATGTGAGTCTTAATCCAAGGTACACAAAATCAGCCAGCTGTCAAAGGGTTCAACTTGTGACACAAAGTTGCTAAGGTAAGCAAATCACATATTTTATTAAACACTTTCACTGCACATTTTAAATGCCAGTGTTGCTATAGTTTCTATTGTGTACCATAAATGTGTGGACGATGCTTTTTTCTGCTTTGGTAAATTCTCATCAGCTTCCTTGATTAATGTTTACTGTGTCTCCACAAAGAGCGTGCCACTACACCTGGCATTGAACTTAATCTTTTCTCCAAGCTGATGAATCAGCACCCTCAAATGAAAGGGTGACCTAAAATGTGAATACTCCACAAAGAGAAAAAAGGCTCTCAGCTAAGATAATTCATTCTCCTTTTCAATATCTTCGTCCTTAAGGAGAAGGCAATCAAGCATTGTCTTGGCCTTACCTCGCTTCAGGAGATGCTATGTTAGCATTCTTCCCATTGTCCTCACCCCCCCCCCTTATTTTACTCCTGATGCCCTTTCTTGGGTGTTTTAAGTAGTCAAACTTCTTGCAAAGAATAGGATTGATTATATATTTTTCTTCTTTCAATAGGAAACAGCTTGTAACCACATAGAGTATTTGGTACTCCATCAGCTATAAATTAATGATTTATCAGTTGTTAATAATTAATTTTCATGTTTTTCCATCCTGAGAAAAATTTGTTTCTCATAATCATTTAACCTATTTCTTCCTCTCTTGAATTTTTCTGGTAAAAAAAAAAAAAACTTCTTGGGTTTATGTTCTTTTGCTAATCTTTTCCATAAAGGCAAAAGGGAAATGGCTTTTCAATTTAGGACACAAAAGGAAATGCAGGGATCCTGTGAGGATAATGTAAATAGGGTAGATCTTACAAAAAGGAAGTTCTTACAAACTAAAAATGAAACTACTGATATGAACCCAAACAAAATGGAAATGGTAAGTTTGCGAGCCATCTGTGCTCCTATGTTCATTGTAGATCTATTCATCATAGCCAAGAGAGGGAAATAACCGATGTTCCATTAACTGGTGAATGGAGCAAGGAAATATACTCTAACTTACATGGAATATTATCCAGCCCTTAAAGGGAGTGAAATTCTCACATTTGTAAAGATAATGGTAGAAATGGGATCATGTTACTGAAGGAAAAGTGCCATACGCAAAAGATAAATGCTATTTGAAACCTTCAAAAGTTAATCACACAGAATTTAAGAGCAGAATTTCTAGAAGCTATGGAGAGTGAGGAGTAGTAGGAGGGTGAATGATTAACAGAAATTTAAGAGCTGGGAGCTTTAATCTTTAATGTGCTGTTGTTTGACAGGATTACTTCGTATAATAATGTTCTGTTTTTGTGTCTTGAACCGGACGAGCTCAGTAGAGGTCCCCATTCAATATTGGGAGGTTGTAGGACCTTCAGAAGGTGGAGTTTACTAAGGTCTCTTCAGGCTTTTTGGGGGTTGGGGATAATACCAACTTACTTCTTTCTTTGGCTTTCTGTTCATGAAAAGAATGGTTTTCCTCCCACTCACTCAGGGCCAAGATGTGTCTAAAACCATGGGCCCAGCTGGTCTTGAACTGAAACCCCTAAGGAACAATCCATTTCTCCTTACAAGTTCATTGTCTCAGATATTTGTTAAGGACAATAAGCTGAGCAAGACAATTATGCATTCAAAATGTTATTAAAATGATCACAAAAAACTTTCACTAGGAAGAAAGATACATACTGAAGAAGAGTGATATATTTCACCTGGCCTAATGCCATGTTAATTTGACACAAGCTAGTCACCAGCAAGGAAAAAGCCTCAGTTGAGAAATGTGCCTCAATAAGATCCAGCTGTAAGATATTTCTCATTTACTCATCATTGACGGAGGGCCCAGCCCATGGTGCATGGTGACATCCCAGGACACGTGGTCCTGAGTAACATAAGAAGGTGGACTGCGGACTGAGCAGGCCAGGGAAAGCAAGCCAGTAAACAGCTCCCTTCCCAGCCTCTGCATCAGCTCCTGCCTCCAGGATCCTTCCCTGTATGAGTTCCTGTCCTGACTTCCTTCAGTAATGAACAGCAATGATGAAGTGTAAGAATTTGTGTAACCCTTTCCTCTCCAACTTGCTTTTTGGTTATAGTGTTTCATCGTAGCAATAGAAAGCCTAATTGAAATGATATGTGTGTACATAAATGCATACACAAGACCTTAATCATCAATACACGTAGCTTTTTAAAACAAATTAAAATTTAATTGGATCTGAAAAAGAACTAGACAACAAAAAGTCAGTGTATGACTTCCCAGTGTATGTCTTCCTCTTAGTGATTTATATAATTTTGTATCCCTACTGCATGGAAAATACCAAATTTACATTGCTCATCCTCTAGCAAACAGACTTCTGACTTAATCTGCAGTCTTTTCTTGCTAGTATTTTAACAAAATATCCTACTGCAATTAGAGGGTAACTATAGGCTGGATGCAGTGGCACATGCCTTTCTTACCAGCACTCAGGAGGTAGAGTCAGGGAGATCTCTGTGATTTCAAGGTCTACCCGGCCCATACAGCAACTTCCAGGCCAGCACATAGTGCTAATGCTTTGTGTGTGTGTGTGTGTGTGTGTGTGTGTGTGTGTGTGTGTGTGTGAGACACATACAGAGAGAGAGAGAGAGAGAGAGAGAGAGAGAGAGAGAGTTATACATTGTCAGAACTACCATGTGTATTGCCTAATTACTTGCCTTGGTAAGGTATATTCCAATATGAATAAAATGTTACTATTTTCTTGTACCAGGGCAGAGAAAAAGTCCTAGCTATAAAATCAATTATTTAGAAATATACAAGTCAGACAATGTCCACATGTAATCTTTCTGAGGATGACTATTAACAATTGTCTTTACTTTGCAGCAAAATAGAAGTTTCATATAGAGTTATATTTTCTAATATGTTTTTCGTCTTTTCAGGAAATTAAAAACGTAGGCAAAATTAAGGACTATGATATAGTTGTCTGTAGTTACTGCATTTTCCTTCTTTGAATGGGTTAAAAAGATGCTTGGGATACGGACCTTTGTTGGTAGTGAAGATGATCATGCAATGTGAACTGTTTAGTTGGGAATGTGGTGGGGAGAGCATACAGACCATGGGCATCTGGTGCAGTTTTCAGAATATTATAACCAAGGCAAAAAGGGGTAGAGACTCCATGAAATATGAATCTTATTTCTAATATTTTCCCTGATCACTATAAATGAGAAAAGGATTGAAATTGGAGGTGACAGAAAAAAGTACAATAAAATATTTAAAAGTCTATAAAAATTGCCATAATCTTCATAGGGAGATTCTGCCTGGAGCAAACTTTGAGTGAGTCACAGTTTGCTTTGTTGATCAGGATCAAAGCCTAGTTTTAAATTGAATCTGCTAAGAAGACAAGAGACAGATCACGGTTTCCTTTTCAGATTTTCTCTTGGATCCTAAATTGTCAGAATGTCTGGAGTTAGTAATGAGCACCTAGGCCCTTTTTGTAAAGGAGTTCATGGATTAACCTGGCTTCAGATGAGAAGCTGGGTGTCACCCTATCATAATGTGACTTTTAAATCCAGTTCAAAGAGCTTGCTTCTGCCTCAGTTAGTAAAGTGAGTGCTTTACAGCTCTTTCAAATTCCAGTGTCCATTTCCTTTCCAACTGCTCTCTGACTGCCCCATTGCTTCCAGACATCAAGAGACTTGACTTAAGGTTCCTCTGGCCCAGTCACGTTTGTTGTGCTTTGGTTAGGAGCCCTTTCACTTCTGTTCTCAGACATAAGCTTTTTCACTTACCGGGTGTGCTACTCAGTTCACAGGTGTGCTTGATTCAGCTTCACACTGAAAGAATTAAAATTCTCAACCTGATGATTCTTTGACATGAGTGAAAGAATTAAAAAATAAAAGAAATAAAGTCAAAGTTAGGTACCCTCCTAGTCAGTCAAGGACCAAAAGATAAAGGGGAGCAACAGATGGGCACCATGACCCATGACTCACCAGCTAGCCCACCCGCGATAGCCAAAATAGGAGTGATAAAGAAG
>PVIU01011314.1:0-65388 GCA_004026605.1 Ondatra zibethicus
AGAGTCTGGTTTGATCATATGCTCATTCAGTCCCAGGCCAGGTGGATTGGTGTGCTCCCATTAGTTCAGGCACACTGTTTCAGTAGGTGGACCAGCCCCTCACTGTCCTAACTTCCTAACTCATCTTCTCCCACCTTCTGCTCTTCACCTGCACCTTGGGGGCTCAATCCATTGCTCTGATGTGAATGTGGGTCTCTGTATGTGTGAAACATCGAAAGCCTAAGTATGATGTTATATCACCACCAGAAATGTCAAAGAACTAGACAGTGATGGAACTGATTGAGTACACACCTCAAACCGGTTGAGGTTTACTTCTTTGGAAATTTTAATTCAGGTTTAATCATATTAAATTTGAAAGATTCAAGATTAATACTTTGGAATTGATATTACAATCTAATTTCATGTTCAAGATGAGCCTTGGCAACAAAGCAAGAGCCTGTACCAAAACAGAAGAAAACAGGCAAAGAACGGGGGGGGGGAATGGTGCATGAGCAATATTATTTTGCTGAGTTTCTGCACTTCAATGTGTAGATATTGTGTACATGTCATATGTAAGCTTTGTATGTAACTATGCTTTGTATTGTTCCATTCTTTAGTACACAGGCCCTCTGAAGAGACTTTTCAGAATGAGATACTTTCTCATATCCTCAAGACTCTTTATTTCAGCATGGTTTTCCTTGTAGTTTTTATGTACTTTATCTCTAAGAAGGTCCACTCTGTTGGGGCAGCAATATAGCCCAAGCAGTTTCCAAAATCAACAGTTCGTTGTGTCATCTGCACCTGAGCCTGGCCAAAGACAGGCTGACAGCAGATGACTCAGTGAGTCTGGGGTGCTGGGCTGGGGACACAGCTGCTAGACATGCAGCTGAGTAGGACTTGTCCACACAGTGAGTACTTCCACCTGTTTTCCAAATTGTGGCTCTGCAGCATGTCACCCCAGGGTTCACTTGGTTCCTTCTTGTCAGTCATGGACCAGTGCTTCCTCCTGAAGGCAGGGAAGGAGTGTGCTGCTCATGGTCCTTGTGAGAACTCCTGGTCACAGCGTGGAGGGAAAGCCTTCCTTAACATCGAGTATGTGCTGATGTGACCATTTCTTGTTGCCTTTGTGTGACTTCATCTGGGATTCAGAGATTTCACTTGGGCCATATGTCTTAACACCTTCAACACAAGCTGGCTCCAAGCTTTGTATGAAGTAGGTGGGACTCGGTAGCTTTATCAGGGAAATTTTGTGAAAAGCTAATTCATCTGTGTGAAATGCCTCCAGAGTTTTGCCTTTCAATCCAATGTATGATTATAAAATTGGCAGCCTTGCTAGTGACTCCTACCCAAGGGCTCCTTCAGGGACATGCTCACATCACTAGTTAGATCCTTGCCTTGGATTTGACAGTCTAATTCACTAACTCACTTTTCATTTTCCTTGTTGGAACTGGTGCTAACAGGGATGACATCCGGAGTGGAAGAGTGAAATTCAACCCAGCTGTTGCTACATGAACCGGGATGTGGAGTTTGCCACCCATTCCCCCCTGTCTCATTTTCAAAATGAAAAATGATTTCCTAAGTCCTACCAGCTCACGAAGTAGAATTCTGTAACAGGTTCATTGGATACATATGATAAGACTGAGACAGGAAGCAAGCAAAAACTTAAACAGAAAGCAGTATCAAGTTGGAGCTGGAAGATTAAGGCCAAGGATAACAGACACTGGATTAAATAGAACAATGGTAATAAGGCCAGTCTGAGAAGATTCATTTTCAATGTGGCAACAAAAATCATAAACTTATGCTGGTCTTCGCTAGCTATACAAAACAGTTAACTTATTGTAGACTATATTTAAGAGATATCAAGATGCATACCTATAAATATATGAACTATTTTGTAACAATAGAGAAAGGTTGAATATTGATTAATGTTTGGGAAGTATTCTGGGATGTAAACATATTGAAACTTGGAAAAATGTAATGGAAAGAATGTCTATTTATGTTTACTATTAAATGTGATACTGAATATTAGGAATATATTGATACTTAAGGATTGAGTTCGAAACTTAAGGAATAACATCTTGGTAGTAAGCACTAAAATTAGATGTAGGTTTTAAAATTCTGTCTTGTTCCAACTCTGTTCTCCATGTCCTTCTATTTGACCATGGGCCATTGGATATAATCCTTTCATTCCAAAGTATTTGCCTCCAAAACAAGTAAACATTTGCTCTAGGATGTTTCTTAGGAGGTGAAAAGGATCAGAAGAACAAAGGAAACAAGAACACAAATCAACACATAGACATTCACACAAACCACACAACCCATTCAAAGGTTATGTGGGATCCCAGCTGACTTAGATTATTTAATTGATATTATGAAACAATTGTCTAAGCTTTGAGTATAATTGAAAGTTGATTATATTATTTTAAAATATTCTATTTCTGAGCTGCTACAAAAAGCAACTGTGCAGTGATTATTAATACAGCAAGTTCTTTAATTGCTACTAATTCAAGTAGTTAAGGACAATAAACAACGACAATAGCAAACTCTGGACCTCGCAAATTCAATTCCCTTCTTCTTTCATCCTTTTCTTTTTATATTCATCTGTTTAACAAATGTTTCTTAATTCACCCCTTAATGTGCCAGGTACTCTGCTAAGTTCAGATCAAACTATAAAATGACAGTTTACCAAGAATTAGCTGGATGAAGTAAACTGGATTGCCGAATCTATATCATTTCCTATAATATAGACCTTTATACAAAAATGTTATTTTGTCACTATTCACATCTGTGGGCAGAGGATACTTTGTTGGGGGCACTGCAAAGAAGTGGAAGGTTTCATGGCATCCCTGGCTTCTTCCTACTAGACTTATAGTACCCACTTCCCAAATGAGATAACACCAAGCTCATCCGGCATTACCAAATGATATGCAAGACCATGTTTATTTAAGGACCACTCGCTCAAAGAAACCAAGGGGGGTTTATCTCCATGTGAATTATGGTGCAATTATCCTCGTACTGAACTTATGCAGAAGTAAGGTGTGCACATACTTGTGCAAGTTGCAGGCTGCTATGAAGGGAGGTAGATGGATTGGCTAAAATTTAAATGTAAGGTCTGCTGGTATCCTAAGAGCCCTTTCCCAAAGTCTAGCATTTAAAGAAATAATATTGGTTTTTATTAGACAAATTTGCAGCAGTAGAATTTATAAGAAATAAATAACGAACTGCTTAAAATGCTCTTTCAAATTTGCTCTGTTTTGCTTGATGACCAAGGTCGTCTGTGTTATTCTACAAAACTCTGAACTCAATGTTCACAGCAGCTAGCTTGCTATTAGTTTTAAATCAGCCAAATTTATGATACATTAGGTCTTTGTTTTATGTGCTATTTGTAGATCCTTGACCATTTTATAGAATGGGGATGATAATTATACTAATTGAAATGGTTCCTAAAAGCTCATGGTTATTGTATCTTGCTTGTGTGACATATTGTTGGTTATATCTGTGATTTATTTGCTGCTGAGTCCTTGGTCAGGAACACAACTTCCAATTATCTAACCAATTATAACATGATTTCATGGGAAAGCTGCGGCAGCTGCAAGTGTTGACTAGAATCAGAATTGCGGCCCAACAGCATATACACTAAAAGTGAATTTTGCTGTGGTTGATGTTTGCCAGTGTTTGCAAGGCAAGTCTTAAATAAACCTATTTTTGATTAATTGTGTGATCTTTCTCATGATGGGTGGGGCCCCCTTATGGTTCTTTCATGATTGCGATGGTCAATTATAGAAATTGTTCTGAACAATATCCCAATTAAAAGTAATTATTTTGTTATGACAAAATGCACTATTATTTGTTCTTGAGGACTATATATTCAGACCCTAAGTATATCCAAACATCTGGCTTTATCATAATGTAGTTCAAGAGTTGCTCTTTAGTTTCACAATAGAATACTATTTTGATTTCCAATAATCTGTATTCTGTAAGTGCTTAATTATGCTGCTTAGATACTAAATGCCTTTGACATAGAACACACTCTTTAAGTGACTGTTCCCACCTTGTCAATCCCTCCCTCCTCTGACAGACAGCTCATTAAGTTTGGGTCTGAGGAGATGGAGACATCTATCTGTTGCTGTTGTGTCTCATGCACATTCATTTTTACAATATATCTTGGTTTAAGAAATATTAAGATGGAGACAAGTGTGTATATTAAAACCAACTCTATTTCATCATCTACAAATTTCTATTAGTTCACCCAAGATGAACAAATAATCTAAATTAGAATAGTGTGCCTTCTATGTAAATGTAATTTCAAGATAACTGTTCATTATTTCAGTCACAGTTTTGCATTCAGAAAAGTACTCTAGAAGATCTATTACAAAATGTCATAATGACATATTACCCAAACACTCATGTCTCACAATGGCAAAGAATTCAGGCTCACTAACATATTTAGAAGTGTCTGTTTTCTCCTTTGTATCTCAGCAGTGCTAGTGTGCACTCACTTTTCTGGTTTGGCCTTGGCCTTTGGGGTAAGATTAGGTTAGCTACACAATCACTTTGGAGCCTAGGTTGAAAGAGGCACCTCTGCTTATAGCCCCATTCATGGAAAATAAACCAAGTCAAGAGCCAAGCCAAGCCCGCAAGCTCCTCTGAGACCTGTCAGTGTCATATCCCCTTAAAGTCTACTGCATTTAGAAAACACACTAACATGATATTTTGTAGATAAAGGTCTTATGGCTAAATCTAGCAACAATGCATCAAGTAGACAAATTCCTCCTGCACAAGAAAGTGGAATAAATAATATTTGTTGAATAATAATCCCAAACTCCACATAAATATAGCATTTGAAAATGTTATTAGAGGATACTGATAGTAGTATAAGGTAGAAGAGGGAGTGGGAGTAGTTAGCAACAAGGATTTCAAAGAGCTATATAGAAGCTGAATAGTTTATCAGCTCCATTGATATTCACATAAATTCATCATAATATGCATGTACAAGCATAAAAGAGAGTTTAATTGGAGTTACTTTACAATGGGGAATAATTCTCTCAGTAGTTATAGCTGTTAAATAAAAAGCCCAAATGGTACATGTGGCATAACTTCCCTCAAGTCATTCATCAGATCTACCTTGAAGATCCCCAAATCAATACAAGCTGTTGCCATTGCTCTTGGCTGCAACCAGAACTTCATGATAAATTGGTCCTTAAACTGTGATGCTCTTGAGTTAATATACTGGCATTTTGGTGTATTCTAGTATTTGATGTTTTAATAACTTAGAGATGGCACAGAAGTTAAGAATGTTGGCTGCTCAATTATGAGAACCTGAGTTTGAATCCTAGCATACACAGTGGGAGGCTTCCATTGCATGTAACTCTAGCTCCATGGGATCTAATGTCTACCTCTGGCTTCTGTGGGAATCTGTACACACATGTGCTCATTCTCTCTCTCTCTCTCTCTCTCTCTCTCTCTCTCTCTCTCTCTCTCTTCTCCCTCTCTTTCATCTATCTCTCTCTTACACACATACACACACATACAAATAATTTAGAAGCAAAATAACTCAATTTGATGTGTGTCTGCTTTTGTGTCTAAGTACACAGAAAAAATGAAAGAATGTACCAGAACATTTCTGAGTGTCAAATTACAGGCATTCTGAATCAGAGACACTCAGCATTTTTACCCAATTGTTTATTTCTTTTTCTTCCATGTTAGGAGGTAGTGCCTCACTATGTATCCCTCGCTGGCCTGGAACTCACAGTTGCCTCCTGAGGGTTTGGATTAAAGGTATGCACCATCATGCCCTACTCTTTTACTTCCTTCTATCACACAGATATTACTATCTTTAAAATAACCTTATATGAAGCTACAACATTCATAAGGAGCCAAAAAATAGATATGGAATTTAATACATAAGATTAATGGACGATAATTAGGATTCTAAAAATGAAGACAGTTGTTTGAAGTAAACATGAAGTCATAAGAAATTTTAAAAGGAGATTAAATTTTTTAAGTAATCTTCTACACTGGGAAAGTAGCCTAGGGATAGCCAACACAATAATAACCAATTATTCAGAAGAGTTGATGAGTCAGGCATGTTAACACATTCCTTTAATCACAGCACAGGAGGACAGAATGATAATGAATTCAAGGCCAATCTGGGTTACATAGTATGTCCATGCCTCAAAACCAAGGGTTGGGAATGTAACACAGTTGTGCAGTACTTGTTCAGAATTTACAAGCTCTTGGGTTTGGTTCCCAGAACAGCAAAAGATCAGTAATTTCTCAGTAATACAATACAGATTTACAATCACTAGGTGAAAAATCGTAGTTATTAATTATATTTTACACTTTCTTTACATTGTTGAATCTGCTAATTATTATAAAATATCTCTCCAATGTCCTCTGTAAGTTTTCAAAATTATTTAACTCCTTTAGAGGAAGGAAAAAACATACTGGTTTTTATTGCACTCTAACACACTATTTCTGCTTTACATTAGGCAGAGTAAGGAGGTTGCTCTTATAAAATTTATCCCCCACAAATTTAGACATTCAAAGATCAAAAAGTTTAAAAGTAACAAGGTGAGAGATGGTGGTAATTCAAACAGCCACCAAAGTTCCTTTCATCTCATGATCTCATCATTCTTTCAGCCTTTGCTGTAATCTGCATGATTGGCAGAGTTATGCTGCTACCCGGGTTCTAAGGCACTGGGATGAGAGAAATCTGTCATCTTGGTCAGATCAAGCTGCTGTAATGCAATTCCACTGGGGGATGCAGGGCAACCAAAAATATGCATTTCTGCCAGTACTAGAGGCTAATGGGGCCATCTTCCTTGTTGCAGGTTATGTTTAATTTTATTTATTACTTATTAATTAATGATTATGTTCATGCTTGTCCTCTAGTTTCAGGAAGAGGAAACTTGTATTTCTTCCTTTCTTGTAATTCTCCATATCAGGAGAGGCTCATGTTCACGACATGTTCACACTAATCACTTCCAAAACTCTGCTTCTTAATACCATCAAATCAGAACCCAGAATTTTGCTACATACATTTTGACTAAAGACAAATATTCTTCCCCTAATGTTTGACCTCTTCATTGAAGATCATTTTACAGATATGCAAGGCCTATTCTACCAAATAGAGTACAGCTATATGGTTGTTGTAAAAGGAAATGAGGATTTAGGTGGCAGCTTAGATTTCTCTTTCTCTCTCTCTCTCTCTCTCTCTCTCTCTCTCTCTCTGTGTGTGTGTGTGTGTGTGTGTGTGTGTCTGTCTGTCTGTCTGTCTGTCTGTCTCTGGTTTTTCAAAACAGGGTTTCTCTATGTAACAGCCCTGGCATTAAAGGAGTGCACCACCACTGCCCGACTTCACCATCTCTCTTTTACTTAGAAACAGAATAAAAATGAGAGGTAAGTCGATGTTCAGTACTCTCTCTTCCTACTGTGAAGGGCCTCCAACAGATGGGTAAAACAGAGAAACTCTGTTAGTTTATTAGAGCATCAGGCTATGATTTAAGAAAGATATTCAGCTGAGTTCAAGAATATTTGTTGTGTTTTATTGGCATTTCCTTTTATGTTTTCCCTTTAAGTCCTGTTTTCTCTCAGGGAAAATATAACACAATAAGTGAGACTGGTATTCTGGCAGGATACAATCAGACTTCAGGACAATCCAAGAAGGAAAAGGAGAGTGGATGCATTTGGTACCCATCCTCGCTGTGTACATTGTTGGCTCTGTTGAAGTTCCATTATTGATGAATAATTCTTGATATTGCAACATCCAAACCGGCAGATGTTTGATTCTGAAGGGCTAGGTAAAGTTTGCTGCAAGAATTTTTATGTGATTGTCAGAAAGACTTAGTGCCTGCAAGTCAGTGAAAGCATAAAAAAAATCTTTTCAGAAGTACTGAGGACAGGGTGGCTCCCAGACACTTTGGTGTACTGCTCAGGCCTGTAGGGCCCTCTACACACTGCTCTGTCCTCCTCTTCTTACAGGAAGGCTCTCTCTGATTAGGCTCATTAGTCATTCTCCCTTATCCACTTGGTAGGTGCAGATAACATAATTTCATCAGTTTGATGTTTTCCTGAGCTCCATGTCTGTTTGTCAGACATCTCTATGTGGAAGTCCCACATGACCTCAAACCAAGCCCACCTGGTACTCCATCCATCTTTCCTACAAAATCAGTTCCTCCTGTGCTTCCCATGTGATTTTCTTGATGCTGTCATCTACCACATCAGCCAAGCCAGTCCCCTGGGAATTCTTACTTCCTATTGAAATAACCAGAAAGCATGCTCATTGGTTGATAATTTAACTTCAGACTTGTTGCTGCAGTTGCACTTCTGCTCTGTCCTAAGGTTGTCAGGTTGGCATGGCATGCAATAGTAACTGTTTCTGGGTTGGGTGACTTGAAGTTCATTGTTTATTCCATATCTTCCATTGCAGCCGGCTCATTCTTGGTCTGTCTCTGCCTTTGTCAGCACTTCAGAAATACAGACAGAAATTTGCTAACATAAATGTAAAAAAAAATCATGGTTGTAAGAATCACTTCAGCAGTCATAGCAAGAGGAAATTTTATTTGTGTTTTTCCACAAAAGACAATGCAACTAGACTACTATGTCAACTTGTACATAGATTATAGTGACTCCTAAAATCAGGGAGGTATAGGTGTGTGAACTCTGTACTTTTAGGGTTTATAGTTCCTGTAGTCTCTGAAGACACAAAGTCCTCACAATAAAGTCTCTGAGACAGCGCTCCATGGGGTCAAAAAGAAGCAGGGGTGCCTGTAAGCAGTAGTTCTAAGGCAAGGAAAGGGCTCTGACCATCCTTCAAAGAAAGTCAGCCTGGTAACACTAAGCTTGGCATGGTCTGGATCATGCTCACCTCCAGCAGTTGCCATAGCCAGGAAAGGAGATGCAAGTGTCTTTCCAGTAGGAAAGATGCAGTGAATAGAAGCAGCCACAACGAGCAGGAGCCTCTCCACCTCCCCATTCACTGCCTCCTGTTGCAAGGTCTAGGTCCGGCTCCAAGGTTACAGACACATCAGGGGGTCGGTTTTATCTTCCTCCTTAGTTCCGGTTGGAATTATGTGTACCTCTGTACTCAAGAGATCAAATGGACATAGAAGACAAAGGACCTGGACTAGATAAAATGCTGTCTCAGAGTAGAGAGGTTGCATGTGAGTACATTTCTGTGCAATATTAAAATTAAACATTACTCACCCTTTTGTTCCATCTTGGAGTAATTGGACAGATACATACCACTGAAATGCATTATGTTGGGATCAGTTATCTGCTAAACATTCAAAGGCAGCCCAAGACTTCCTGTATTAACCAAGAGTATGTTTATTTAAAAAGAAAACAACTTTTACATGCATGTCGCCATATGGATTGTTTCTTCAGAACTATAAGCGGAGGTACTTGCATTTAACAGGAGGGTTTAAGAGAGTAAGTGACTCTTGAATGTCTGAGTTTAGCATTTCTCTAAGCTTGATGTTATATCTTTTACACTTTCAGGACCGGTGAGATGTTTGCTACATATCCAGCATTTGGTATAGAATTGGCCAAGGTACAGGGGATGACATCTCACCTGCTGTGTCTGGATGCCAGAGGCACCAGCAGCATCTAAGCCTGAATCTCAGGCAACTATTTAGCTCTTTGATCCTGCCCAGTAAAAATCAAAGCAAAACAGCAAAACCTCTTTCTCCACTAAGTGGTTCATACAACCTGCCCCAGTGTTCATGCCTCAGGAATCCAGTGTGACTTGTGCAGCAGGTTCTTACCAATGGGGAAGAACAAAAAGGCCCAGGCCAAACTGAGAAAGATGTGCGCTAAAAGGAACTTGAGTTGCTGTGCCATCTGCTAACTCTATGCGTAACCGTTTGAAGAACTGTGAAACTATTTCCAAAGTAGTTACGTCATTTTATTCGCCCTTCAGTAATGTATGTTGGGTACACCACTTGCAAACCTTTACAAATATTTCCAGTTTTCCTGAGTAGAGACATCCTTCTGGAAGCAAGTAGAACCTTCTGCCTTTTTGTTTTTATTGTATTGCTGGCTAAAAAATGCATTTAACATCTTTCATTTATGTATTAGCCATCCGTGTACATTTTGGAGAAATTACTGCTCAAATCCTTTTTCCAGGGTTCAAATTGTGTTATTGGTCTTTTTATCTTCAAGTTTTAGAAGTTATTTATACCCTGCAATTATAATATATTTTTTCAAATATTTGTATTATTTTTACCCTTAATTAATTAACGCTTAGTAGAATTGATCACTACAGCACCTTGTGTCTAGGCTTATCTACAGATCTTTTTTCTTTGTGTGTATGTGCTTCTATGTGTATGTGTGTGAGAATGTTGGTGCAGCCATGCCACGGTGTTTGTGATGAGAACGGAGGGCAACCTCTCATATTGGTCTTCATCTTCCATACTGTTGGATACAGGTTTCCTTGTTGTTACTGCTGCAGATGCTAGACTGGATGTCCTGTAGCTTCCAGTTCTCTAGCATCCCCTTCTATTTTAACATAGGAGTGCTGGGAATTCTGATACACTACTGTGTCTAGCTTTACGAAGGCTCTGGAGTTCTGAACTTAGGTCTTCACCCTTGCATGACAAGGACTTTATGCACTGAACCATTTTCCCAGCCCAGGTTTTTAAATTAATTAATATTCTTAGCATGTATGGTTTTATTAGTATTTACTATTTCTTCTTGGTTAAGTTTGAATTTTCTAGGAATTCTCCCATTTTGGATACTGTCTTTGCCAATGTCTTATTGCTGTGAAGAGACAACCATGACCATGGCAACTGTTATAAAAGAAAACATTTAATCGGGGCTTGCTTACAGTTTCAGAGGCTTAGCCCATTGTCATCATTGCAGAGAGAATGGCACATAGGCAGACATGCTGCTAGGGAGATAATTGAGAATTCTACATCTAGATCTAAAGGCAGCAGGAAAATAGAGGTACCGGACCTGGCTTGAGCATTTGAAAGCCCAATGCCCACCCCAGTGACACACTCTAATAAGGCCACACCTTCTAATAGTGCCACTCCATGGTGATGGAAGCATTCAAATCTATGAGTTTATAGGGAGCATCACTGTTCAAACCACTACAGCCACAGAACTAGAAATGTTAGTATTGCTCTTTTTATTCAAAAGATGTCAGAATATTCCCTTTCACATGCAAATGTAGTAATTTGAGTCTTGCTTTTGAAATTCTTGGTCAACACGGTCAGACTTGGTTAAAGGTTTGTAAATTCGTTAGTTAAGAACCAACTTTCCAAAGAACCAGCGTTTGCTTTGATTGGTTTTTATCTATTTTTTTATTATCTATTTCACTTATTTAGCTTTTAATTTCTATTGTACTTATACTACTCTTTGTCTTTCTTTAAATTTTGTTTGCTGCCCACCATGATTTTGTTTTGCTGTGATAGAATACATTAATGGAAGGCAACTTCAGAGACAAAGGTTTGCTTGGGCTTACACTTCCAGGGAAGAATGCATGACAACAGGCGGGGAAGCCACAGCACAAGAGCAGGTAGCTGAAAGATCACATTTTATCTACACTGGAAGCCGGGGGAGCGTAAAGAGGGGTGGATAAGGAAGGTAGAAAAATCTTGGAGGAGGGGAAGGAACATGATAAAATACATTGTATGAAAAAGATTTTTAAATAGTATTCATAATATAATATAAAACCCTTGGAGATTGGATTCTGGCTGCTTATCATTATTCATTATTGTTGTTACTATTGCTAATTTATTTTTCCTTAATTAATCTTCTAAAGTCTATGCATTGGTTTGGATATACACCTTACTCTAGAAACCCATATTAAAAGTTCACAGGAATGAATTAGGGAAGGAAATACTTGCTCTCGTTCTTGGTTTCTGGAGCATTTCAGCTCATTATTGAGATAGGAATCTCTTCATTTTTGTTTGAGGGAGTGTGTGCTGGAGTCTCTCAAAAGTCAATGGGCCAGGAGGAAGACAGAGAAATGGCAAATAACCAGAGGCAGACATCCTTCAGACACCCTGAAGCCCTGCTTTTAATGGCTGTAAGTGGACCCTGTGTTTGAAAGATTCTATAACATCCCCCAAACAGTGCCATAATTGGAGTGCCAAGTGTTCAAGCTCATTAACATATGGAGACAGTTCACATTCAAGCCATAACACTTGGTCATCAGTCATAGTTTTACAGGGAGGTGGTAGAGACTTTAAGATGTGGGACCTAGGTGTTTTCTTTGGTCACTCAGGGCATGCTTTTTGAAAGAAATAACTAGTTTTTAGCCCCTTCTGTCCCTCAGTTTTACTCTTTTCTCTTTGGGCCATGAGATAAACATATGTGCTCCACTGTAGTATGCCTACAAAGACTGGATGCCTTGCCAATGATTCCAAAACAGCAGGGTATTGCATTTGTGATACTTTAAGTTGAACTACATCCTTGTTATTTCAAAGTCGATTATCATAGGCATTTGCTATAATGATATGAAGATGATCGGCGCAGTCTTTTTCATGTGTCTCTACTCAATTATTTTATCAGTTCACAAAGATTAAACCAAAGTTTCCTGCAAATCTCATTTCCTAACCTTTTCTAAGGGACTGTCTGTGTGTTGAAGGGAGACATGAGTGCTCAGTTGGGCAGTTTACACCCCTTTACCTCGGTCTTTACTTATTGCTTGTACAGAGGCCCAAGTTTAGTAACTGAGTTGGTAAAATTATAAAGAATGATAGCATGTATCCAGTGGGAATCCAGGGAGCTTCTTTGCTAGGAAATATGCCTCCAATGACAGTTTAATTATGGAAAAGTATTAATTCACATTTTTTGTGCTGGAAAACCATAAGCCATGCCCTTCAGCTGGTCTGCTTTTTAAAATTAATCTGAAAAACCCAGAATTTCTTAATAGGACCCATAATGCTGTATAAAAAACTGAATGCCTAGGAGAACATATATTTTACAGTTTAGTTCTCTTTTTGTTAACTATTTCTTTCTTTCAGCTAATGATCATAGCAACATTGTGAAATTTTCAAAGGAATTGACATCATGCTCATGGTTTTAGGAACTTGCAAGATGGTTCACAAAGAACTTGTGTTGGATGACTTTCTCCATCATTCTATGATTTATAACAATTAGACAGTCAGCCACAGATAAACTTAGTGTCAACCGTGGTTCTGGTCTCCCATTTGACGCCTCATTGCTTGATTGACTGTGGTCTCCACTAGCCTATGAGCCCTTTGGGAAATGGAGAAAACGGCTTCCTACAAAGGCCACAGCACCCCATTTGCTCCCAAAGTCTGGTTCTCACGATGCTCTCCAGTTTCTTTCAAAGTTAGGCTTGAATTATGTAGACCTTATGTTTATGTCATTCTTCCTTTTCCCCATGCGTTTATAATTCCATAAGCCATGGAGTGTAAATGGCATCAGTATTTGTAAGGAGAGCTTCAGCCAAGCCATTAGTCTCATTCTCTATTTTGCGTAGTTTCAAATAATATCTTTAAAAGTATAAAAAGTTCCTACACAATTTACATGCATTGCAGATACTTTAGGTACTTTCAAATGGCTCATAGATATAAAATGTTAGAAATTCAGAGTATGCACACTTTTATCACAAAAATATTTAAAAGATAAACATGACAAATAAATGAAACATCAACTTGGAAGCATTTGGAGTATCTTTTTGTTTGTTTACCTAATCTTTATGCTACATGTAGACATTTTCTCTATTTTAATACAATTTTCAGTATTAGGTTATATATGTATCAATGTATGTATATGTATGTCTGTGTATTAGCATGCCATCACATTGTTTCACCCCACATCCAATGCGTTAGTCCACAAACATATACATTTCAGATGGACACATACATCACTGGCTGTGAGGCAGTTAATTTAGCAGGCAGTTCTGAGAAGTATTACTACAAGAATTCTGAAGCTAAATGTTTGTTTCCTCCTAAAAGATTAGGATATTTTCTCAAAATAGAAAATAGTGTGCACATACATGTGTTATTAGGCAATAATTCTATAGTGGCTTACAGTAACTGGATAGGACTCTTGTCAATCCCCCCTCCCACACACTCTTGATATTGGGTCACTTTAAATTACACAGTGGATTTAAAGTATTTAGAAATACATGAAGAATCTCAAATTGTTCCTAACGGGGAGTAAAGTTCATCAAATTCAATTTAATTGTCTTTTGAAAGTTGAACTGCCTTTCAATGCATGGATATTCTGCAAGTAAGGTCTCTACAACCATGTAGGATTGTCTTAGCCATCTCCTTACCCTTGCCAAAGGTGAGATGTGAACTTTTGCTCAGAATTTCTCACCTTCAGGATTGTCATCTGTTTCTTGTTTTAATTGTTTGAAATCAATAGCCCATTTCGCCATGTGAGTCGTTCATTAGATTGCACTTTATCTCATACGCTGTAATGCTGAAGAAGGGCTTGATAACAGAAAAGTCAACTTATCAAACACAATCAAAGACCAAGATAGAAGGGACACAGGATACTTGCTGCCCTGAGGGCTTCAGGTAGATAGTGGGTGTCTCTAGGTCCTTCAGATTGAGCAATATGTAATTCAACAGGTCTTGTTCACTGATACCCCGTCCCGCCCAGCTGCTTCTCATGGGTTCATTCAAAGACCACCCCATCAGAAACAGTGAATTCTGCCTGAGAAAACAGCACACTTGTATTGTCAGTGGGTAGTTCTAGGCAGCAAAGGTCAGTCAATGTCATGAAAACAGTATGTGATTCAATGGGAAAAGGGTGGGTGACTTGGCTTTTTCTGGGCTGATCACACAATGGCTCCAGGTTGACTTTTGATAAGGGATGTGACTGAGTTCAGTGTTCTTGTTAGATAGACGCTTCGTGGATCAACTCCTGGAAACTGTTCTTCCTATCTGGGCAGTATGTTTATTTTCACATCCACATGCCACTGTTTCAGGCAGGTTTCCAGGAGGATCATCTGGAGGTAAGTTTATTTCTAGCTCCCTTCTTTGTAATTATGGCCAAGAAGAAACTGACAAGACCAAAGGGGTTACATTAAAATATCAGCTACAGGGTTTCTGGAAAATTCTACACATCACAGAAACACAATTACTCTACCTTCGTTAGCCTTATGATTTTATAAAGTCTGTTTTGCATGTTGCCCTAGTTCCAGCTTACATAATTATTGATTATTTCAATTACTTTCATATATATGTATGGGCTCATTCTGTTTTCAAGTAGTTTTGATTTTGTACCCAGGAATAAGAGACATTTTGTGGTCATGTAAAAACATTTTTTTCATTTATTTTACATATTTACATACTGATCACAGTTTCCCTTCCCTCCTCTCCTCTCCTTCTATCTCCTCCCCCCACCTCTTTCTTACCCCCCCCAACTCCTCCTCCATCTTCATTCAGAAAGGGATAGGCCTCCCAAGGGAGTCAACAAAGCATGGCACATCAAGTTGAGCTAGTACCAAGCTCTTCCCCCTGCATCAGGGTTGAGCGAGGCAACCCAGAATGACAAATTAGTTCCCAAAAGTCATTCTTCACGCTGACATCCAGTTATGCCAGCACCATTTGTTGAAGATGCTTTCTTTCTTCAATTGTATAATTTTGGCTTCTTTGTCAAAAGTCAGGTGTTCACAAGTATGTGGATTTATGTCAGGGTCTTTGATTTGATTCCATTGATCCACCTGTCTGTTTTTTATGATAATACCATGCTGATTTATTGATACAGCTGTGTAGTAGAACTTCAAATCAGGGATGATGATACCTCTGGAAGTTCTGTTATTGTACAGGATTGTTTTCACTATCCAGGATTTTTTGTTTTTCCATATGAATGAAGTATTTGACTGTGTATCTCTGCATCTGCTCCCATGAATTGGTGGATGATGCCTCTCTAATGCTAACTGGGTTAGGTACTGATGTATGAGTAGAGCTGACTATCATTAGGAATCATTTCATGGGTTTCTTTTCGTTTTTAATTTTGCCAGTTGTGTTTAGTTCTATCCCGGGTGTCTCAGATCTCCAGCATTTTGTTTCTGGTCATCCAGACAGTGTCCTGTATGGGCTCCCTCTCATGGTGTGGGCCTCAGTTGGACCAGTCATTGGTTGGCCATTCCCATGAGTTCTGTGCCACCATTATCCCAGAACATCTTGTAGGTAGGACAGATGGTAGGTAGAAGGTTTTGTGTCTGGGTTCATGCCCCAGTCCCATTGCTGGAAGCCTTGCCTGGTTATAAATGTCCAGCTCAGGCACCATTTCTCCCATTGCTAGGAGTCTTTGTTAGGGTCACTCTTGTAGACTCCATCCTACAACAAGGGCACTTGCTCAACTATGTTCAAAGCAGCTTTATTCATAATAGCCAGTAACTGGAAAGAAGCTAGAAGAATGGATAAAGCAAAGGTGGTACATTTACACAGTGGAGTATTATTAGTTGTCAAAAACAATGACATTGCTGGACAGTAGTGGCGCACGCCTTTAATCCCAGGACTCGGGAGGCAGAGGCAGGTGGATGATCTCTGTGAGTTCGAGGCCAGCCTGGTTTACAGAGCGAGTCCCAGGACACGCTCCAAAGCTACACAGAGAAACCCTGTATCGAAAACAAACAAAAAACCCAAAACAAACAATGATATTATAAAATTTACAGACAAATGGATGGAACTAGAAAAATCGTCCTGATTGAGGTAACCCAGAAAGACAAGCATGGTGTGAACTTACTTATATGTGGAAGTTAGCTATTAAGTAAAGGATAGACTTCCAACAACCAACAGACCCAGAGAGGCTATGTAACAAGGAGGGTTAAGGGAAGATGCCCTGGGAAGGGGAAACAGAATAGATTTTTTGGGTGAACTGGAAGCAGCTGGGAATGAGAACAGGAGGGATCAGGTGGGAGTGATGTAGGGAGATGACTGGAATTGGGGATCAGTGGGGAGAGTGCAGAAACCTAGTCCAGTTTATAGACAATTCTTTATGTGCCGGATATGTCTTCTGATGAAGTGTGTCTGCATTCTCCCCAAGAGCCTTCAAGCTAAGAAATGGAAAGAGAGTAATTGCTGCTCCCCATTCACACACTGTAGTTGAAATAATATGGCGTAGGCTAATGGATCTGCCTTGAAATACCTCAGTGATATGAGCCTCCCATGCCCTTCCTTGGCCTCACTGTAAAGACAATATTAAACCAGCCTTAACAACTGAGTTGTCTAAATTTCCATCCAGTCAAGCTAGACAGACAAAAAGTTTTATCCTTGGTCTTACAATTTACTTAAATTGGATTGAGTTTCAATGAGGCCCTTTATTTTTAGAGGAGACATTATCCTTGTTTTCAGGACTTTAGCTGAATAATTTTTAATGACACCACCTAACATATTTTTTCTTCTTCTTTTTTTTTTAACAGTAGAAACAATGGAGTTAACTATATCTTGCCTTGTCTTTGGTTGATATGTGTTTAGAACCAACATAGCAATGCCTGCAACTTGGTAGACCCCTTTGTCTTGTGCATTCATATCCACCTGTCATCTGCCTTCATCATTTACTTTTCCTCATAGATTCACTTTAATCCTATCCCCATCAACCACTACGGTAAGAGAGATAAATTTTAGTGATTTTCAAATTAGCTTGTTTCACATTAGCATGATTATTGTCAACTCCATGAGTCTATATCATTTGAGCAGTATATGATGTTTCTCTAAACTTATCACAGATTCATGTAAAACAATTGAAGCAAATTGAAAAGTACTTACAGTTGGTTTAAGTGTGAACAAATAGTCAGTTCTACTTTTGAAAGACACATAAGACCACTTTAAAATCTTAAAACACACAACAAAACCTCAGAGAAAAGCAAACCATGTGCACAGATACTGTTATTGATTCCATTTGAAAATGGGAAGTGAAAGCCATGTATTCTTTTCATGAGCTGCACCTCACCAATAGTACAAACTGTGTTGATTAAAAACTCCTACTACAAAATCTGTAACACTTTGTCCATTCTCAGACAACGTGCTCCAGTCTCCACCAGAACTCATTGTTCTTTAATTTCTTCATACTTTGTAGAATTTGTTGCTTAGCATAATGAGATCTTAAACATTTCCCATCACAGCCTTCTCTGAGTTCAAGATCCGTAAAGCACAAGGTAGGTGTTACTTGGATGATTTATCTGTTGTCCCAATGGGTGAAAAAGGATTTCCCTGTTTACTTGCCCATGACTCTAGACTCCTTTACTGCCTGAGAGCCATTTTATGCAAAGGTCAGAGCTGAATCTTACCAGTGTAGGAAGGGTGCTGCCAAGATCATGAGGTGGGGATGTTATCCTTTCACAGCTGGAAAAAAGAAAGTTGAGATTGGATCATGAGATGTTATTACAGCTCACTAAATTCATGTCTAAGGAATGGGAGAATCACAGAATCCCCACTTAATGACGAGGAGAACAGGCTCTTAATACCTCAGAACACAATACATTCCATAGGAAACTGATAACCAAATTCTCTCACACCCAAGCAGTTAAATAAAATAATCTTCTTTCCCGCTTCCCAGTCCTGTATATCCCCACCCTCAAATAAAACTGAAGCTGAAGAAGTACTTGTATAAATTATGGCTATGTGGCTTTTTACAAAATGTATTAGTTTTATTAGTGTGTGCGTGTGTGTGTGCGTGCATGTGTGTGTGTGTGTGTGCATATTCATGCCTGTGTGAAAGTTGGACCACTTGTGGAAGTCAGTTTTCTTTTTCTACCATGTAGCTGCTCAGGAATCAAATTCAAGTAATCATCAGGCTTGACAGTGAATAACTGTACCATCTGGCAAGCCTTGCCTATATCCTCTTCCTGTTGTGAGAATTTGTGGATATAAGCCATAATGACTTCTCATATAGGAACATGGACACAAAGCATATTATCTAGTTCATTCTTCCCTAGTAAGGAGTCTAATGCTTAAATAAGTGAGCACAGCAGAATTGGACATGGTATATATGTCTAATAAAGAAAGCATATTTTAATAACTTACCTAAGGAAATTTTCAAGTGAAATAATGCGCTTGATAAAGTTTAGAACATGTTCCTCTTTTTGGCTGTCTTTGAGTCTTTACAGTGTTACATCAAGGTCTACAGAAGATCGGTTCAAGTGATCAATAGAGATGCCACAATAAATACTTTGTGAAGACCTCTCCTCTCGCCCACAAGGTTGAACTGAATGGAACTGTGCTTGCCAAGTCAGCTATGAAAACTGGATATCAACCTCATTTTGCCATTAGAGCTGAATGTGAAGATGGATCAAAAACCTCAACATAAATCCAGCCACACTGAACCTCACAGAAGAGAAAGTGGGAAGTACACTTGAACGCATTGGCACAGGAGACCACTTCCTAAATACAATCCCAGTAGCACAGACACTGAGAGAAACAATTAATAAATGGGACCTCCTGAAACTGAAAAGCTTCTGTAAAGCAAAGGACACAGTCAATAAGACAAAATGGCTACCTGAAGAATAGGAAAAGATCTTTACCAACCCCACATCAGACAGAGTCTGATCTCCAAAATATACAAAGAACTCAAGAGAATGGTCATCAAAAGAACAAATAACCTGATTTTAAAAAGTGGAGTACAGACCTAAACAGAGAACTCTCAACAGAGAAGTCTAAAATGGCTGAAAGACACTTAAGAAAACAGGTTCTTGGCAGAAAATCCTCAAGCAGCAAGACCCACTTGCGGAGGACCATAGCATACCTGTTGAAGGACACAGCTCACCCTCCTCTCTCTAACAGCTTCCCAGACCAAAAGGAACTTATTGTCTCTTTTCACAGTCCCTTACCTAACAAATGTCCACAGCAGCTGCCTACAGTCATGTTGATCCAAGCAGTCTCCAGACATTAGCAGCTCTTCCAGGAGTTGTTCAGGTATAGTATGATTGTCTCCTGACTCCTCCTCTAGCTGGTCAAGTGAGCCCAGCTCATGCTACTGTGGGTATCAGTATATATCCATAGGGATGAAAGGACTTTTAATAACAAGGTGTTCCTGATTTCCATGTTGGCTTTACAGATTGCCTGTTTGTTCCAATTTTCAAGTCCAAACATGTCACATAGTCTTTTTGACCTTCCGCAATCTTTCAAGAATCCTTAAGTCAATCGGCACTATAAACAAAGAATCACTCTAGAGAAATAAAGACAATTTCCAACATTTACCTGGTTTGTATTTTAGAGTTCTGTTCCAATATGTTTGAAATAGAAGTTAGATAAATGATTAATTACAGTTTAAAGTCATATCCTATTGGGTCCATACTTGTATCTGAATGAAATTTTATATTTTCTGCAATTGAAGTGATTCAGTTGATCTAACTCATTTTTCTTCTTTAAAATATAATATTTTTTGAAAATTTTACACACACACACACACACACACACACACACGCCACAATGTATTTTGAGAATTCTACTCCTCATTCCCCTCCAATGCTTCCCAGATTGTTCCATATGCATGTCACCTACCAAATTGTGTCCTTTTTTTTTTTAATAGTCCAGAGAGTTCAACTAGTGCTGTCTGTACGTGCACTGTGGTAGGACTGTCCACTGAAGGGTCATGTCCTTGAAGAAAAATGACTCTAACTCCCCTAACAAGCAAGTATCACAAATAGTTTCTCACCTATAGGTGTGCTTGTAAGACACCCCCCCACCACTGGAATGCTTATAGACTTGTGAGACACCCTCCCCCCATTGCTGGAATATTGAAGAACTTGATTCTGTGTGGTCTTGTGCAGCTGAACAGCTTCTAGGAGGAGTTCGTGGTGTATTAGCTATATGATACCCAACAAACAGTTTCACAGAAGTCTTCCTCAAAGCATGTCTCTTAGCCCCCCCACCCCCAGCACCTTGGTGCTAATCCCTTACCTTTGTGAGTGGGCATGTGTGGTGCAGATGTCCTGCTTAAGGTTGAGTGTTTCCGCAGTCACTTCCTCTTTGCATTTTTGACTAGTTGTGAATCTATGCATTAACTGTCAGCCATGGTGGTGGTGGTGGTGATGGTGTGTGTGTTTGCGGGGTAGGTCTTTAGCAGTGAGAGCTGAGAGTTGCATTAATCTAAGAGTATAAATACAAGTATTTAGAAAGCAATTTGAGTTCATGTCCATTTAGCAAAATAATAGTAGTAAGTTCTCAAGTAAGGCCTATAATCTCAGGTACAAGATCTTTGCCAGGTTTCTAGAACCACACAAGAGATCCCTTGCTCAGAATGGGGCTTCATCCAGTCGGGAAATAGTTACTCCCACAATAACCATACCACTGTTGAACCAATGGGCATATCTTGCCAGACCAACCATTATTGAAGCTACAGGGTTCAGATCTAGGTAAGACTGTTGAGCACATTTTTTGACAACACTTTCAGGTACATGAAAGATAATGCAGGGAGGAAAGTTCCCAGTCAGTAGCAGCTTGGTTTCTTCATGTCCTCTGACCAAAGTATGTAATGTCTTCAGGAATTGGGGCTTACCACTGGGTTCTGAACAACCATGAGCAAGAACAACAGAGTATAACTTTTGGGGGTTTCTGTGATCCCCGGACAACTATTAATTTTCCATCTAGTGACTAATTTGGCTAAGGACTTCTCAATATGCTTATCATTTCAAAGAACCACCTCTTGGTTTCATTGGCTATTTTATTTCTTTTCTTATTGTTGTTAGTTTGTTTCTATTTCATTAACCTTTGCTTCCCTTATCTGTGCTATATTTCTCCCTGTCTACTGCTTTTGTAATTTGTTTGTTCTTTTATTTCTAAAGACTTATGATGCATCATCAGGTCATTTAAGATCTTTCTGAATTTTTTTAATCTAGACACTCAGACCTATGATCTTCCCTCTTAGCAATGCCTTCACTGTACCCATAGACTAGGTATGTTGTTTTCATATTCATTTATTCTAGGAATTTAAATTTTTTAAAAAAATTTTTTATCAATGATTCAGTCATCTTTCAATAGTATGTGACTTAATCTCCATCAATGCATTTATTTTCTGTAGTTTCTTTTACTGTTAATTTCTACCTTTATCCAATTGTGGTCAGAAAGAACATAGAATGCTATTTTAATTCTCTTATTATGAGACTTCTTTTGTATTTTAATATGAGCTTTATTTTAGAAAAGTCCTATGGGCTAGTGAGAAGAATACGTTCTTTTGAGTTTTGGCAGGGGCAGAATACTCTGTAGAGGTCTCTTAGGTCCATCTGATCTATGATAACATTTAATTCCAATGTTTCTCTTTTGTACAGGTGATCTGTCTAATGATGTTCCCATTATTGAACTCACCCACTACTGCTATGTTGGCATTAATCTGTGATTTTATATTTACAACTATTTTTAATGAAATTGCATGAGCCTGTTTGTTGTTTATACCTTTAGAATTATAGTTGCCTCTTGATGTTTTATTCTCTTGATCAGTACAAACCTTTTAATCTCTTCTTACTATATTTGTTTTGAAGTCTAGTCTATCAGATATTAGAACAGTGACAGGTCCTTGTTTCTTGGTTCCATTTGCTTGGACTTTCTTTTTCCATCCTTTCATGCTAAGATAGTGTTTATTTTTGATGATGAGATGTGTTTCTTGGAGGCAGAAAAAAATGACAGTGTTTTTTAATCACTCTGTTAGTCTGTATCATTTGGTATAGGAAGTGAAACCATTAATATTCCAATTACCACTGAAAGGTGTTTTCTCACAGGTGCAGGAGAAGGAAACTGAACTGAAATGGAGAGAAGCATTTCTAAAGCTTCATTCTTTGCAAGTAGGAATCATCACCCCTGGTTTTATTTTCCTTTCTGAGCAACAAATGTTGATGGTAGTTGAGAATGTATCATGAGGTGCTTCAAACTGTGGATAAGAGAGAGAACATGTTCCACTTGCCTTTCTCAGTCTGAGTTATCTCTCTCAATGTAATTTTTTCTAAGTCTACCCATTTACCTGAAAATTTCATGGTTTAATTTTTTACAACTGAATAGTATTCCATTGTAAATATTTGCCACATTTTTATTATCCAATCATCTGTTGCAGGACATTTAAGTTGTTTCCATTTCCTGTCTACTGTCATAGAGGAACAATGAACATTGATGAGCAAGTATGATTAGTAGGTTGTCAAGTCCTTTGGACATATGCCAAAGAGTGCGATAGCAGGCCGTATGGCAGGTTTATTCTTAGCTTTTAGGATTGTCATACTGATCTCCAGAGTGGCTGCAACAGTTCTCATTTACACCAGCAGTGACTGAGGGTTCCTCTTTCTCTATAGTCTCACTAGCGCTCCTTGTCAGTTCTGTTGATCTTTGACATTCTGGTTGGGGTGAGAGGAACTTGCAATGTTCTCATTTGCATTCCCTTAATTGCTCAGAATGATGACCACTTTGGGGCACTTCTTGTTTACTTCTATTTCTCCTATTGAAAACTCTGTTTAGATTCTGACCCTCCATTTGTTTCTTCAACTCTCTTTGTTTTTTGACTACTTTGTATATTCTGGATGTTAATTGTCTGTTAGATGTAGAGCTGGAAAAGATTCTCTCCCACTCTATGGGCCTCCTCTTCATTCTGCTGAGTTTTTTTTTTTAATTTTTTTATTTTTTTTTATTTTGCTACCCAGAAGCTTTTTAGTTTTATGAGGTCCTACTTGTAAACTGTTGGTCTTAAGTCCTGGGCAAATGGAGTTCTGTTCAGAGAGTACTTTCCTACACTTAAATCTTGTGGCGTACAATTTATATCTTCTTTTAGCAATTTGTGTTTCAGAATTCAAATAGATAAATTTGATGCACTTGAACCAAAATTTGTGCAGGCTGATAGATACTGGTTTAGTTTCCTTTTCTTCTCTTTGGTAGCATAACAGGCAATGATCAGTGTCAAGGAGGTGGCACCATGAGGCTGCATGGATGTTGCACACTCAGGGGGCTTGCATTACAACTAGAAGAAACTAAGGCAATGGAGGACTGCAGTCTAGGCAGTCAACAAGTTTACACTTTGTCCTAGAAAGGAGACACACTTCACTCTTCAGAGTTGCTTGCTTTAAGCATAACCCTGGAAAATGGCCTTTGCAAAGAGAGGTAATTGGTATTTTTCTTGACAGACCTAGCAAGATGTTCAGAAAACTGGAGGTCCATGTAGGACTCCTTCCAAATATGTGTCTTCACCTGTGTGTGTGTTTTTTAAATCTTCAGTAATTTCAAAGGGATAAAAGTACTTGACCAAAAAGCTTGCACTGCTTCAGTTTCTGTCTCCTCCTCTAAGTTTGCTTGCTCAGCTGTGTCCCATGCTGCTCTTTTCTTACTAGTCTGGGGATGGCTCTCATCTGACTACTCAGACATTTTTTTATCTCTGCTTTTCTGGGGATATGTTTCAATTGTATTAACAGGAAGGGTATTTTAGCAGACCCATTTCCTGCCTGGTGTCAAGATGGAAGTAGACAGTTTCTCTGGTTGGTGGAAACAAGAATGCTCAGATAAGCATCAGTATTGCAACTCGCTCCTGCAGCATGACAAATTTCTTTCTACTCATGAGGCCTTGGGCCCTGTTTTCTCATTTGATCTAACACTCTGGACAGGTGTTATGTTATGTGTATGTGGTCATAGGTGAATTTTAATGACATTTCAAGGCATTCTTGAAAAAACAAAGTAATTCTGTGGATTGCTTTTGTCAAATAATAAAATTATTTGACATAAGTCTTATTGAAAACAGATGTGGAAATATGCAGTTCTTACTTTTTCTTAAACTATCCTTCCCTGGAGTCCTTTTGACTTATGCCAATCTGAAATTTGAAGTTGAAAGTTTCAGCATCTTTTTTTTCCAGGTGTGTTGTCCTTAATATACAGGGAAATTTGGTGGCGAGGAACACTGAGCTTTAACTAAGCCTGTTACCAGAAAGACTGAGCTATCAGAGTGCTAATTAAGTAGGAAATGTTTGTGCCTGAGCCTCGCCTGCCATAGAATAGAGCTATAACACATTAGTGCCTGGAGCCATGGTTCAGACAGACTGATTCTATCTCATGCTTTTCACTGTGCTGTGACACAGTCACAGTTTTGATTTTCTTCCATTGAACAAGAATGTAATTACCTGGCTCTCACTTCAGTAGAAGACAATCTCTAATAGTCATTTTAAAAAATTGTACATGTGTGATTCAACTACATCTTCTTAGACAGTGTTGGGTTTCTCTATTTCTCTCTCCAATGACCCCCTCCCCAGCACGTCTCTGTTGCCTCTGTGTTTCCCGGCATTGAAGTAGCTAAGGTAGAATGGATTATCTGTTAGTCAGACATGGTGTTTCCTTGAAGTGAATGAATCAAAAAGGAAAATATGGCCACACATCATGAAGATGGTTTAGCTTTGTGGATATACTAAGGAAATTGGGGGGCGGGGACCCATAGTACCCAAAGAGTCATCTTCAAATAAAATGATGGTTTTTATTTCCTAGTCTTGTGGCAATGTGTTCCATGTGAGAGACGCCCATCCTACCATACAAACAGGAAAGATTGGTCATTGTTGTAGACTGAATGTATCACCTCCTAAATCCATGTGTTGAAGCTGTGTCTTCTAATGTTACTTGATTTAAGCAAAGTGCTTATAAAGGAGTCATAAAGACCAAGTTAAGACTACAGGATGAGGTGTGAACTGATGCGGCTGGTGCCCCGATTCAAAGAAAAATCAGATTTTCTCTCTTACCCTATCACGTGAATACCCAGTGAAAAGAGAGCTCTCTGGAAGCTGGGAAAACCTTCCTTTACCAGAGCAACCCTATCAAACCACCTAGGAATTCCAGCATTGAGAACTCGATTGCTTAAGCCCTATTCTGTCATATTTGGCTATGGAAGCCTGCCCTAAATTGACTAACATACACACCACATTCTCTGTCTCCTCTCTACGTCTCTCTGATTCTCTGTGTCTGTCTGTCTTTGTTTTCCTCTCTCTCCAAACATCCATTTATGGTCAAAAATGGTTCCACTCACCTTTGAACAGATGTACTGTCAAAAGCAATTGAGAGTAGCATTTTCCTTATCTACATTCTATACTATTTCTCTGAAGTTTCTTAGAGAGTAAACCTTATACAAATACTAGACAAAAAAAAGAATATTTTTGTGACTTTATTTTCATTTTTCTGGAAGCTACAACAGATCTCAACTACCCAGATATCCCTCAAACTTCATGGAAGTATTTGCTGAACAATCTGCCCTTAGATTTTTATTAACATCTCTAAAAATATATTCATTTGATATCCTATGACAACTGTGCACCTGGAGGTTGTAAACAAACAGTTGATGCATGATGATACTCTGAGGCCTTGTTAGGCTTCTTACTACAACCGCTTTCCAAATGGGTATATCTCCCTCTTATGTGGTAACATCTCCTCTGCAGTCAACAGAAAATAATGAGGTAAATCTTTGCCTCTTTTCTTTGAAACCTATAACCTACTCTTGCTTGCAGCTACTTTGCCAAAATAATATTAGAAAGTCATCCTGGGAAAGAAGTGAGGCAGGAAGGCAAAGAAAAAACTCTTTTGATGCATTCAGAGAAGCTCAAATATACTTGAACATAAAGATGGCTTCTGAAAGTTCAATGAGATGTTGGGGGCATTCTTTTCACAGCCTTTACTTAAAAACCAGGGAGGACCAATATGTGACATTAATCCCAATGTGAATGAATCTACCAGGATCAAATGGTCTGTCTTCAGCTGTGCAGGTCAGTTGCGTGCTGAGGAGTATTAGCACAGGGGCAGTGTTTGATAGTTCACCCATGCGGCAAGAACTTGCACTATAACAATGAGAATTTTAAAAAATGGAGAGTCATTGTGAGCCCCAACTCCTTGAAGGGAGTTACTTAGTCTAAGGATATTGGGGAACAAAGGAAGGGGCATCTTCCAATACCATCAATACTCCCCTTATAGCATTTAGTTGTAGCTTTAGAGATCTTGGAGGAAATCTTGGTTCTTAGATAGACCAAGGCAGACCTTGGACTAAGAATCTAAAGACAGGCCAAAATCTTGCCTCTGGGCTATGACTGGAAACAAACTATCCCTTATATCTCCCCTGTCCTATCTACAGAGTAAAACTATAAATACTTGTGGTTTAAAGATGATCACAAGTCTACATGCTCATGTAAATAGATGTATTACTTTTATCTTGTTGCTTTACTGGTCACTGAAAAGTCTGGAGCCACTGAAATTAATCAAACCAGTATAGGTTATCATTGTAAAAATGACTTTATTTTTTACAACCCTTCTATTGATTTACCAAGCGTTTTGCGCCTTTCACTAGCCATGTTTTATTTCACAAGTGGTTGGGGAGAGAGAAGAAGGAATATGTCTTCTGTGTTTTAACCTCATTTGAAATGAATATAAATAGTAAAGATTCAACCAGAATTCATGTCGCTTCTAGCCCAAAGAGTTAAATCAACATTCAGATGAGCTACATACATAAAGCACTGTCTTAGAGAGACAGTCACTTGACCACACTACTTGCAATGAGGTAATGGAACCACAGTAACCCCATCTCCTTGATAGAAGGTGAACACAGTACAAATAAATGATCGGTTTACAGAATGAACTCTGCATGACCGGCTTTGGTTTGAGTAGAGGCCTTTCCCAACTTTGCAAGTCAGTGATAAATCTTGCAGCAACAAGTTGGCCTTTCTCAGAAAATGGATTTTCTCCCAATGTTTTCCCATTCTATACTTGCCAAGATTGAGTGAGTGTGAGGTGGAGATCTGAATCCACACAACTGTAGAAAATTAGCCTTTAATGGATCACCAGGGTTTGGTTGACACTCTGGCTCCTGCTGGGAAGGAGAGAAAGGGGAACAGTTTGCAATATTAATAATAATAGCAAACATAGTTGACCATCTGAAAAAGAGAGCTGCCGTCTGATTACTGGTGAGTGTTGATATACTGGTTAGTTTTTGCCACTTGCCATTAGCATGGGTCATCAGGGAAGAAGGGGCTTCAAATGGGCCCATAGGCAAGTCTGTAGGGCGTTTTCTTGATTAATGTCTGATGTGGTAGGTCCCAGTCCACTGTGAGATGGTGACACCCTAGGGCAGATGGTCCTACATGGGAGGGGGAAGTAAAACAGAACAAGCTGAGAAAGCCATGGAGAGCAAGCCAGTAACCATGGCCTCTACTTCAGTTTCTGCCTGTAGGTTCATAACTGAGTTCCTGCCCTGATCTGTCTCAGTGACGGACAAATAAGTTACCTGTAAGTATGAAATGAATTAAAGTTTTTCTACCAAGTTGATTTCATTTGTTGTGGTTTATCACAGCAATAGAAATCTAAGGCAAGAGGCTGTCAGGTTAAAGGCATGGGTCAGTGTTTCTACTATGAAAACAATTGGTAGTACTATCTTGAATTTCTTCATTCTTTTCATTTTTTTTCCTACAGGCTTCATTATTTAAACTGTGTACTTACTCTCTGCGAATTAAAAAAAGCAAATTGTATATGCTATACTACTTGGTCCAGGCCTATTTGTGTTCCATGCATAAGACTCACGAAGAAGGAATTAGGGCTTCTAATTGTGTGTGTATCAAAATAGACTAAGGTAGTGGATCATATGAAACTTCTAAGGAAGAAGATGAACCCAAGCTAACCAAGCAGTATCTCTGACAGGAACTGTAAACCTCCCTCCTATGGTAATGTTATTCTGATAATGACCTTTATGAAGCAGACAGAGGATACAGAAATAGTACAAGACTGTTCTTGGTTTTACTCCATTGGTTCGTCTGGTCTTTGTTTTTCTCTCTGAATTAATTGGGACCAAACTGCATTAAAGTGATCAGTCAATTTGTACTTGGCAGAACTTATGGAAATGCCACCATGTCCTGCTCTTGCCTGGAGATGTTAGTGTTGTGTTTGGCTTTTGTCCTCCTGTGATCTGATAAACCTACTGCTTGTCTTTTAAACTTGATCCGTCTGAGATCCAAGACTTGATTCTTTCTGGTCACCACTGGCTAGCTGAGCTGCTGTTCTCTTAAGTCACTAATAGGATTCTGGATATCTCCTACTTGTGTAGATTATCACAAACTTGCTGCTATTGGCTGACAAACTAAGTAAGCATTCATTTGTAGACTAAAGCAGCTTGAAACAGGACACACTGCTGACCAGTGGAGCACAGGCTGATCCTGGCCCCCGTGTGCAGTTATCGCGTAGGGCACATGTCCATGCTGTTGGGACTGTTACATTTCACTGTGGCTTGTCCTCTCTAAAATTCAAGTCCAAATTTAACTTTAATTATGAGATAGTAGTAAGTGGAACAAAGAGAGACCTTTAAGAAATAATTTCCTGTCCTATTAAAAGGATTAATCTATCCCTGTGATTAATAGACTAGTGGGTTACTAGATTGTCTTAAGGGCAAGTGTTATAAAAGCTTGATTTTTCCTGCTTTCTTGCCATGTGATGCCCTGCAGCACCTTAAAACACTGCTGCTAAGGACATTACCAAATCCTTTCTTCTTTGAACGAAAATCAATAGCTAAACTCAATCTCTCTTTTTTTCTAACTGATCCAGCTTGTGGTATTGTGTTATTAGCAACAGAAAATGAGCTAAGACAACTGAACTGATGGTGAAACCTTTCTTTCTATGCCTCTGGACAAAAGTTCACAGAGAAGTTGGCTGTCAAAGCAATGCACTTCTTTTTGGATCTCCTTTGACACCTGAGTTAAGTGACTGTAGTGTCCAGCACAGCATGGAGAGCTGAACTCTTGCCACAGGAACTTTTAACGTTTCATTCATTATGCAATCTAATACTAATTGGACACTTCTCTCAGCAAACGTAAAGTGCTGTATATATCAACGGACATCATGACAAGATACTATGACAGAAATGTTACCAAGTTATGAAGACATAAAATAATATTAGCAGACAAGATATCTGTGCTGAGAAAGTCATACCATGGTGCTGTAAAAGAAGATAACTGTGAAGCAGGAGTTTGGATGAGGGTAATTGTGGGAAAACCCAAAGGGAAAGGCTGGCCAACATCAAAAATATAAGTAGTCTGATGTGTCAAATGAAATCAGCGTATGACAAGGCCATGAGACACGAAAGGAAAGATGCACTATAGAAACAGAAGGAAACCTGTTATGAACAATGGGGCGAGGAAAGTGAACACACAGAATGAGGTTGTTAAAATAAGAACAAAACAGGTCACTCCATTGCACATAGATGCCTTTTGGTGCTGTTCTTCATTCAGGGATGGCACAGAGATGCACTAAGCCAGGAGGTGCCATGATTCTGATTGGGATCTGTGAGTCTCACTTAGGTTGGCAGGGCTAGATGTGTTCCTTAGTGTTGCCCTCCTGGCTCAGTCCTGTAAGGAAAGTTTGTGGATGGGTGCAAGTTCAGTGTTGACCCCCTCTGCTTATCCACAGGCACTTGTTTCCACAAAATGTTAACTCCAACATCTGTGAAAAGACCTTCCTTGACCTGGTTTCCCCTTGCCATTTTGACTTCTCCAAGGGCCAGAATACCTACTTGAAAATACCCTTTAAACTCTTTCCCCAGAGATCTGAAAGAATCATGGGTCTTTCAGTCTAGTCTTATCCAAGACTCAAAACTAGCCCAAACTGTGGCCATGACATATTGTGTGGGCTAATCTAAAGACCAGAAATGCTGATATAAAATGTTTCACCAGCGTGTAAGTATTAAATATTATTTTAATATTTCTCTTAGGGCTCTGGGCCTTACCAGATCGTTGAAGTTCAGTAGCATGGTGGTCTGATGAGCTGGCTGGAGTGTATGTTATCAACACTGGTCGGCCTTCCAGGACACTCTTGGCAAACAAAAGCTTCCTTGTGAGGCATGGCTGCATCTGATGAAACTTCATTTCTGTGCAGGTGCTAGTGACATGGCCAAATCATGTAGAAATGAGAAATGTAGTTGCTTCTCTCCTCTGTGGTCTGTCTATATAACTTCATGAGAGGAATGGTCAGAAATTCCTACCCCACTGTGCAGTGATATTTTAAGAACAAAGAATAAATTCAAACACCTGGAACCTTTGGTCGAGTCATTGTATTTTGCTCATTTGTGTAAAGGGAATTTGGAAAGTAAAACACACCTTAGGAGAAGACACAAACTTTCTCCTGAGGAAAAAAATAACCAGAAACAATAACAACAACAACAACAACAACAACAACAACAACAACAAAACTGAGTGCTGTGTTGTTCAAGTGAAGAAATCCTCAGCTAGACTTGGCTTGTGCCATAATGAAATGTTGAACAGAGAGTGGCTTTGACAAGAGAAACTTGTTTCTCTGAGAAGTCAAGGTACTGGCGAGTTTGATTCTCCAGTGAGAACTTCATCCTGCCTCACAGACAGCTTACCTTTCATTGTGCTGTCACACGAGATGGAGAGAAGCTCTGTGGTGTCTCCTCTACTAAGGACACAGAGACAATGAAGAAACCCCTTCTTCATGGTGTACTTTAACCCCAACTAACTCCCAAAGCCCTGCTCTGTAAATAGCATTATACTGAGGGCTAGATCTTTAACATATAAAACTGACGGAGAGAAGCATCCCTTCAAATCTATGCTCTTATTACAAAGACATATATTCTTTCCACCTCGAAAGTCCCAAAACTTGCTGGTATTCTGTCCATTAGAATATTTCTGCTTCCTTCTCTGCAATGTTTCTTGGGCAGTAGATGCAGGAACTGTGATATAGATGTTATCTGTTGGGGCTGGGCTCTCCACAATTTGCTGATCTCTGCCTTGTATCCAGTTCTGGTTTTCTGTGATGGTCTCCACTTTGATGAGGAGAGGTAGCTGCCATTATCTGTGTATTTGTTAAGATTTGTTCGGAGTCATAGAATGTGGTCTGCTTTAGAGAAGCTTTCATAGGCTACTGAGTAGAACGTGTGTTGTTTAGCATTGGGGCATAGTACCCTGTAGATATCTGTTAGGACCATTTGATGTGTGGATTGTTAAATTATGATGTTTTTCTGTTTATATTTTTGTCTGGACAACGTGTTTATGGGGGAACATGGAATATTAAAATCATCAACTGTTCCTGGGTTTGAGTTGTATTATGGTTTTATGAAATTAGGTACTCCTGAGCTCTGCCTGGAACTATGAGGATGGTATGTGTGGGCCTGAGTCTTGGGTTCTCTCCGTGCTAGGCTGACATACGGATTGTGAGACCAACGCTAGACCTGGGGGTTAGGGATGGTAAAGGCAGTTGAGATTCCAGGAACTCCTCAGGTTAGGCCTGTGTACAAATATCCCAGACTAGGTCAAAAGTTGGATATGATAAAGCTGGGATCAGGCAGACTCACCCGATATGCCTGGAGCAAAGAATATGTGACCACGGCCAAGCTCAGAGGTGGAGAGCGGCCAGGCGCAACTCACAGACTGGATTGGCACACAGCATGTGAAAACAGGGCTAGGTCTAGAAACTGGGGAGGGCCTGGGCAGGCTAGATTTGGGAACTTATCATAATGGACCAGAACCTAGCTGGACCTGGAGGGTGGATGTGGTGCGGGTGGGCTAGAACCAGGCCAGCTCACCACCAACATTATTATTATTAGTGGAAAGTATCCACATTTTCTCAAGTCATAATAAATGCTTATTTAATGGTTCTGTGTAATATTCGGGACCCACTTACAATATCTATCATGGCTAGATCAGAAGCCCTGGAAATGAACTAAGACTGTGCTAAGACTCATCCAAATGAGTGTCTCAGTAATCTACTCTACTTCCCATAGAAGCAAGTGGGGGAAAAAGCAATGAGCAACTCCTCAGTACTGAGATGAGAAAATGCAAGATCCTTTCCAGCTCATGGCGCTCATCACCATGCCTTCATCATCTATTACACAGCAAAGCAAACATAGCCACTGACTCTAATCCTTAATGAGTATATGCGACTCTGATAATATTTCTCGAGTTTATTTGTTTGAGGGTGACTGAAATGAAAGGAAAATAGTACAGCCTTGGCTCATTAGTCTCCTCTGACGTGTGTTGCAATTCTAAGGAAAACATTAGTGGCCTATTTTTAGCAAGTACCTTCATCCGCGGAAGCACTAATCACCGAGGAGTAATCCTCGGGAGGGAAAACACAAATTCCCAGAATTAAACATTCTTGCTCATCTGTTTTCTGGTCACAGGAAATCTATCAACACCCTCATTTCTCATCAATGTTGAGGATTGAATACTGATGCAGTTCTGCCGACCAGGCTGCCTTCATTTTCCTCTTTGCTAAGTTGGGCCCCTCCTAGCCTAGAGAAACAGAAAAGGTCACTTCCTTCAGGAATCTCTTCCTTTAGCCTTCCCTTCATTCACATCTGCTAATACTTGTACATTGTTTGAATTTTTCCTATCTGTTTGTTCCTTTTAATATGTAAATATTAAAAATGTTTACAGACTCAAAGAAAGAGGATATGGATACTCATTGTCCAAGGTCCTATAGTTATGATTTATGGAGTAAATGGTAGATAAGGGAAGAAGCAACAGTGTTTTCCCTACAAGGCTATAATTGTGGAATGCTTCACTTTGGCCTGGTGGTGACTTAAAATCTGAAGAGCTGGGATTACCCACATGAAACCATCAAAAGCTTGGATCTGGTAACACTCCCTCACAGGGGAGAAGGGCACATGGGATGGTCATGAAACAGCATCCCAGGCTGCTCCAGTAGTTTCCCACGAGGCCCACAAGGCCTGTTGCTGAAGCTGCTATCATGTGACTGTTTTGATGGTGTACCCACCCATAAATTTCTCATGCTCCTGTAGATAATCTCTCATCCACGCTTCTGTATATTAGCACAATTAAATATATCAGTTCACTAAGCTGGACTTAGATGGAATAATTTCTTTTGTCTGTCATTGATGGAGTGTCTGGTATAAGTAGATGTTTCTTCACAACTCACAAGCAAAAGTTAATGTAACAGCTATATAACTCATTAAGAATGATTCAATATATTAAGAGTCTTAACAGGTGCTTCTTGGTATAATTTCTCCTCAGCATCTGAGAGGGATACAGACCTCCACCACCATAACTACTGGTTGACACTAATTGTGAACATAATGAAGCATGTGGACTCTGTGCCAACAGAGATTTAGAAGAGTAGAATATGGGAAGTGGTTTGGAGTGGGTCCTGAAGTACTGACTATTCAAAGCAAGGACTTAGGAACAAAACAAGGTGTAGATTTGAATATAGCACCTTCCACTGTTTTGATGACATATGCAATTTTAGCACAATAATATTATTAGCATTTATTTTATTTGAGGGATTGTGAAAAGATAATTATTTGTTCAGCTTATGAGAAGTCCCAGTAGAGGGAATTTATTACTTTTCACACACTATTTCTTGCTTTGCAGAGTTGGTTAAAAGTTCCTGCACTGAACTTTTAACTGATTTCCCACAGAAATACGTAATATTCAAGTGGTTCAGAAGAAAAGCAATTCTGTGACTCTGCAGAAAAGAGTAGAAAAAGTTCTATGGAATAAATATCATTAGAGCTTGGCTTTAGAGTTGAATATGATTTGAAAAAGAAATGAAGGAGACACCAACTATCTAACCATAAGCCAAAGGGTAGAAAAGAGATCAAGAGCATTTCCACATTGCTTTCCTGTATTTGTTATTAATTCCTGGTGTTTGTTAGATATTTCCACTAAAAACAATACATTTCTTATAGAAAAAGCAGCAGTTTTACAATCTCCACAGATATGCCAGTGGAAATGAAATCTGTTGCTACTCTCTGACCCATGAAGAAACAGTTCTTATAAGCAGAGATGGATTGATACTCTTCCCAATACCCCACCTCCCATCATGGAGGAAGTAAGTACATGGAGTAGCTTGAAGTCATCTTTTATAGATGGCTCAAATGTGTAAGCTCCCTTCTTTGTTATGTGGAACAGAAACTACAAAATCATGATTGTTTGGATTGAAGTATCCCCTATAATTTTTGGTTATTAGTAAAATTTCTTTTTAATTCCAGTTTATGCTCAACTAAGCATGGGCACCCAGCTTCCATGCTTTCCCACCATGATGGACTGTTATCTGCCTGCAAATATAAGCCCAAATAAATTCTTCTCTCCATAAGTTGCCTTGGTCTTGGTGTTTAATCACATCAATAGAAATGTTACTAAGCCAGTGCCCACTGAAGCCTCTGTGGAACAGTTCTGGTGCTTTGGAAAAGTATTTGGGTTTCAAGTGAGCCAAACCTGACTTTGAATCTATGTATTTATGCTTAATAGAAATTTCTCTCTGTGAGCCTCAGTGTTAGAATCTGTACAACAAAGAAAAAAATCTTTACAGATTGTGAAAATTCAAGGACCTGATTCAAGTACAGGAGAGTATAAAATCTGAATGCTGAGAGACAGAGAGATAGACACAAGTCAAGATGTGAACATAAAAATGAAGAAGGAACCAGGGTAAAATGTTTATATGCAAACTGCGGGATTTTCAGTTTCAGATTTCTTCCACCAGTCAGTAACACATATCCTTGGATTTTTGACCACATGGTATCAATGATGGAGATCTTATGTGGAGACAAGCCTCCTCATCTTTGATTTTTGTGCTCTTGAAGCTCAGCTCTCTGCCTTTTAATTGACAAGCTTTTTAGAACAATCCCAGTTGGATTCAGTGTGCCCCATACTGATGACTATATAGAGGAAAAGAACTTAATTACAATCAGCACAGTGTTGCCACTATCGCTTCTGCTTATCAATAAGACTTAGCTGGCGTGTCCTTTACAAACAGAACTGAGCTCACAGTCCAGGAGCACTGGTGGAAACCTGGCCAAAGCCCAGGTGGAGGTTTTTTCTGGCAGGAAGGTAGGAAATGAACTGCTCTTGCTGTCACCGGTTCTCTCCGTTGTTGGAGTTCACGTCTCACTGCACAGGAAACAGATTCATCTCTGGTTTCCTCCATGAAATTTCTCCATGGAGAGAAAATATCTCCACAGTAGCAGGTAGGTAAGAAGGTGAAATATTTCTCATTGGCAAGTGTTCCCCAAGTGGCCAGAATCCAGGCCCAGGTTTCTATAACTTTAAGTGTAATCAGAAAACGACCAATTGGGGTCAGAAAAGTTGGAAGCTCCTTTAGGATCTGAAATTACCAGCTCGGATCCTTGGATAGTTGTCTGACTCTTTACTTAGCCATCAATTCAGTGTAAACACCATTTTCTCATCATACTTTGTTCTGACATCCTTTGTACAAACTAATACACAGCTTTAGAACATTCACACATACATGTGATCTACTCACTTCCTCTCAAGTTCTCACAAGATTTGACATCTTTTTAATATCATGTTCAGCATCTCTTCTACCTCTAGAGAGACAGTTCTATGAAAACAGTGATATTATTTATGTCAGTGTCTCCAGCATGTAGCTTGGGCTGGATATAATACATGTTCCTTAATGCTTTCCCCATCTAAGTACTAACTAGGCCTGATCCTGTCTAGCTTTTGAGATCAGACGACATCATGGTCTGTATGTTGTGGCAAAAGACTCAATGAGTATTTATTTCTGAGTGAATAATGTCCAATCTCATATCCTATTCAGGATTCTTGAATTGTCCCTTCCCCTCACTGCTCTGCATTCTTCTGCTCATTCCGTCATCCTTTCAACTTAATCAGTCTATTTCCAAGCCAATCATTTCCTCACAAACATGGCCCTCATTACCCTCACTATAATCATCTTATAAAACTGTTTGCATTTCTACAAGTGGGAAAATATCCATGGCCATATACTCATAGATCATGGAAGACTTTAGTAAAAGTTGCCCCCTTTGTAAAATCTGCTACTCAGAATATATTTTTCTCCAGCTTACTTTTTCAAAGTAGTTGGATGAGCCGAATAAAAAGCAAGTCATAAATCCCTTTTCTGGTGACTTCATATGTCAGGGGCAGGTGGTATAATGGTACCTTGAATCAGCTCATGACTTCTAAGTAGAGGAAAACGTGCTTCTACAGTGTGAGTAATTTTGTCCAATGTGGGGAAAATATCCTTAGAAAATGTCTGACTAATAAACAGTCAAGTTTTTGGAAGGCATACACAGACAAAATCCCTCTGGCTCTTTCCGTGCTCCCTCCTATGTTGGTGGCTTGAATTTGGGGGTTTTGTGGTCGAGCTAAGCATATGACCATACTCTTTACTCTGAAGCCCAGCTGTCAGTGTGTAGCCCTTGTCTTCCTGTACGTAAAGCATCCCCTGTGCATCTGGAGACTTGGAGAGAGGAGTCTGCCAGTCTGCACATGGAATTTGCAGCTCTCAGCTTCAGCACCTGTGGGTTGAGGGATCTGGAATATATTTGTGTTTCCTGGTCACAGTTGGAGCAGTGAGATTTGACCCTTAGAGGCAGGGGCTTATTGCAAGCTTGTTCTTAGTTCTTTCTAAATAGTATATGCATTGCGAGAGTGAGACACCCTCTGCCTACTGAAAGCCAGAGGAATGTGCCTGGAAGCCAAGTCTAGACGGAATTCCTAGGTGGGGAATCAGTGGGGGCAGAAGTGAATGCCACAAAGTTCAGTCCAATTTTCTGTCCTGTGCTTTTTAGCATCTTTATGTTTCTTGGTTTCAGCCAGCACGAGAGAGGGACTTTGTGAGCTGTGGATGACCATAACAAGCGGGCTGGGGTTTCCACTGGTGATTAATTTAAATAATTCACCTTCCTTCCACTTCTAATCTGAAGTGCATTATGGTCCCTAAGGAAGCCCTAAGATTTTACAGCCCTCTGGTTTACTGAGGGGAACAGCAAAGGGAAGGAAAACTATTCTCTGTCACGTCTGGTTTATAGACACCTGTAATCAATCATCAGAGGAGTGGGGATTTACTGAAACAATTGCATTAGGAATGTAATAATCCCAATTGTCAGTGTGTTGAGTCAGTTACAAAAGGAGAACACAGGAGACAGGCAATACCTTTCTATCTTGCTTTCTGAATACCCTAGAATAGCTTAGTGAGCCCTGGCCAAAGCAGCTCTGAACCACACAGCTGGCGCCCTACTGAAGGCTGGCACCTCAAACTCTCATGTGGTCTGTGGCCTTTATTTTAAAATGCTTATCCCCACCCATTTAAAATTCCACGTCTTGAGAATATCAATCTCTGAGCACTAACTATCTTGTACGTCCTATCCCCCCTCATCTGTGTCACATGCCAATCGGCCATAAAATCCCCTGGCTTTATTTCTTGTTTCGTTTCTACACATGTACACTGCCATTTCTCCCAGGCTGTTTGCAGGTTCTCCTTAGTCAAGTTCTCTGCCCAGCTATAGTCTCAAACTTACGCTGTAACTTCAGCCAGCAGTATTATCAAATACACGTAGCTTTGCTCTTTCTGGATCATATTGTAATTTGTTTTTTATCATATTAGATAGTTTATGGTCCATCTGACACTACCGCTCCCCACCCCAACACACATATTGAAGCATGACCTTGTTTTATGCCCTTGTTTGGTCTGCTATCCAGGAATTTCTTACTTGTTTTACTTAGATAACATTAACTTTTCAAGACAGGGGTACAGCCTTATCTCCTAGATGTCTTCTCAATAATTTGTCTTTCCCCCCAGATATTCCCATCTATTCATAACATCCTAGGTAACTATGGAATGATAGGATGCTATCTCTCCCTCCATTTTCCAACCAGCAGTGAAACTGTATCTATGTAGTTGGTGCTCACAATGTCTTTTTTGAGCAAAAATGATTAACTTCACTTTCCTTCAAATCAGTGTTCTTGGTGTTTGCTATCCGAGATGGGCTTCACTTCCTGACGACTGTTCAGTATAGCTGATATCTTGGCTAAGAACCCCCTCCAATGCCCACAAGAAGACTTAAGGGGTTAGGTACCCAGGATCTTCCAATCCTGAAATCAGTCAGTGACCTTCCTGTAGCTTTAAGAAGCCTTTGCAAAGAGTATTTAATTCCATAATGACTGAAAGTAGTTGTGTTGGGTGAAGTATATGTTCACTGTGAACGTTTATAATGTTCCAGAGTGAAGACAGAGAGAAACGCAGGTCACCTGTAGGATAAGGACACAACGTTGTGTTATTTCTAAGGTTCTAATATCAGCCTTTTCAGATAGAAATTCTATAGTACTAGTGCCTGCTTATTTCTGTGTACTGGGTCTGAGTGTTGGCTGAATGTGTGTGTCAAGTTTCTTATTTGAATGGGACTTTGTATATACCCCATCTCCTCAATGTTCTGAACACTACAGGATTTGTCTACAAGAGCCTCCTTCCATCATACTTCAGGAACCTCTGAGCTCAGCTTCACAGACACTCAGCTATTTTTCATTACACCTTCATCACAGAGGAACTGACGAACACTGAGGAATCTCCCTTGAGCACAGATTCAAGTGACTCTTCCCCTCAGGGACTCACAAGGAGAGGAATGTGTCATGAAGAGAACAGGACTCACCAGACACTGAACTCAGGTCTTTGTAACAGCTGATTCCAGCATTGCCGCCCACATGGAAACACGCTCTGTGAGCGGTGCCATAGAGCAAGGCACAGGGGGCATGTTCTGTAGACTGCTGGAAGGACACTTGGAACTTCACCTCTTGCTTGAAAAAGTCCGAAGAGGCAACTTGCATGAATCCAGGTGCAAGGGCAGCATCTGGGTGGCGGGGGATGCCTGAGAAATAGACAGTCTTTTTGTTTGCAGGCTTGTGTGGTTTCCGTCTACTTTTGCATTTTTTAGTGTTCCTGTAAGAAGAGCAATGATGGTTGAACAAATTGAAAGATTCCTTAACCTTTGGGACCACAATTTAAATTTTAGAACTTCTTTTTTGACTTTTTTTCCATATTCTTTTATTTTTTTCCATTCAAAAAAATTTACATTTCCTCCCCTTCTCCCAGTCCCCTCCCACTCCCCTCCTTCCTCCCTTCCCCTTCTTCCTTAAAAGAGGACATGGTGCCCTGCCTTGTGGGAAGTTCAAGGCCCTCCCCACTCCATCCCGGCCTAGGAAGGTGTGCATCCAAATAGACTAGGTTCCCAAAAAGATAATACATGCAGAAGAGATAGGTCCTAGTGTCATTGTTGATGGCTTCTCAGTCTGCCCCCATTGGCAGCCACATTCAGAGAGTCTGGTTTGATCATATGCTTGTTCAGTCCCAGTCCAGCTGGATTTGGTGAGCTCCCATTAGATCAGGCACACTGTCTCAGTGGGTGGTCCAGCCCCTCACAGTCCTAACTTCCTTGCTCATCTTCTCCCACCTCCTGCTCTTCTACTGGACCTTGGGAGCTCAGTCCATTGCTCTGATGTGAATGTGGGTCTCTGTCTCTATCTCCATCCATCGGACGAAATTTCTATGGTGGTGATCAAGATATTCATCAGTGTGACTATGGGACAAGGCTAGTTCTGGCACCCTCTCCTCTGCTGCCCAGGGACCTAGCTGGTGATATCCCTGTGGACACCTGGGATCCCCTCTAGAGCCAAGTATCTTGCCAGTCCTAAAATGACTCCCTTAATGTAGATATCTTATTCCCTTCTTCAATATCCACCTTTCCTCCATCTCTATCCTCCCACTTCCCCAAGCTCTCCCCAGTCCTTCCCTTCTCCCTTCTCCTTCCCCCTCTCCCCTTCCCCCACCCCTACTTCCACCTCTATCCCCGCCTCAGTGCTCCCAACTTTTGCCTGGCGATCTTGTTTGCTTCCAATTTCCAGGAGGATCTATATATGTTTTTCTTTGGGTTCAATGAAGTTCGAATGGCCAAAAGATACTTAAGGTCATGTTCAACTTCCTTAGCGATCAGGGAAATGCAAATCAAAACAACTGTGAGATACCATCTTACACCTGTTAGAATGGCTAAAATCAAAAACACCAATGATAGCCTATGCTGGAGAGGATGTGGAATAAGAGAAACACTCATCCATTGCTGGTGGGAATGCAAACTTGTGCAACCACTTTGGAAATCAGTGTGGCAGTTTCTCAGGAAATTGGGAATCAACCTACCTCAGGATCCAGCAATACCACTCTTGGGAATATACCCAAGAGATGCCCAATCATACTACAAAAGCATTTGTACTATGTTCATAGCAGCATTATTTGTAATAGCCAGAACCTGGAAACAACCTAGGTGCTCCTCAATGGAAGAATGGATCAAGAAAGTGTGGAATATATCCACATTAGAATTCTACTCAGCGGTAAAAAACAATGACATCTTGAATTTTGCATGCAAATGGATGGAAATAGAAAACGCTATCCTGAGTGAGGTAACCTAAACCCAAAAAGACGATTATGGTATGTATTCACTCATTAGTGGACCCTAGCCATAAAACAAATGACACTAAGCTTACAGCTCACTAACTCTTTTTTGACTTTTTAAAGATACCTGTTTCACTAGAGCTATGACAGCAACATTCTTGTGCTCAGATTTTTCTCAGCCTCAGCAGCCAATCCACTTTAAAAGGGAGGCAGCATTGGAGGTTATGCCAGGTTTGCTGTAAGCGTCACGTTCGTTTGAGGGACATAGATCGCTGACAGGAAACAGCAATAGAGTAAGCTCCTCAACCAGCTGGTCTTGAAACAACGTTAAAGCAAAGCCCAGCAGAACGTGTTTCTCTTTCTCTCTGTTTCTTTGTGTTACCCCTTCCAAGCAACAGTCCCGTCTCTAATTAATGAGATACCAGCGAGGCCAGAGCCTGTAAAACTCTCAGCCCTAAACTTTTCCATGAAAAGCAGGGCCCCCAGGAGTAGTGACACCATGTGATGCTTTGCTACCCAGCATCTTCATCTTCTCTCACTACTTCCTCTATAAGAAAAAAATAAAAACAGCTTTAATTGAATCTCTTGTCTGCTATGGTGTAATATAAGCTGGGACTGAGTGCGGTGGTGCACGTCTTTCATCCCATCACTGGGGAGGCAGAGGCAGGTAGATCTCTGTAGTTCCAAGCCAGCCTGGTCAACATTGCCAGTTATAGAACAAGCCACCCAGGACTATGAAGTAAGACTCTGTATAAAAAAAAAAGATTCATAGAATTTATAGGATTCATTACTATATGTTGATTTTTATTTCATTGTTATTTCCTTCTGATTTTAAGTAGAACTTAAAACACATTTCCAAATGTCTAAGCATACCACTGTCCTAAGCACTGTGCTTCATGAATGCCACCCTGTCCCCATGTCCCTCTAAAAAGGCCTACATTTTGCCAGCTATCTTCCTCTCTGTAATGAGATAGAAGTGTTTTGTTTTGTTTTGTTTGTGAAATTTGGGAGAAGGCAGATTTCACAGAGAAATTACAAGTCACATTTAAAGCACTCAACAAGTTCTTATTAAGCATCACTATCTTTGTGTGTATGTCCCTCATTATGCTTCCATACACACAGGCTCTTAAATTGGCCTCAGATTGTAGGAGTTTGCAATCTGGTTGATATGCCCGTAATTCATCCGCACCCCAAATGTTTTCCTACAAAGAGGCAGGCATTAAATAAATTCTCGTCCGCAGCTAGGCAATTACAGTTCCTTGATTGTAACAAACTAAGTTAGACTCTGCCCAACTTGGGCTTTTTAAAAATAGGAGTTTAAGATACTTAACTCTCAGAATTAAGGAAAAGCCTCCTTATGATTTTTCTTAAGGCGGCACTATTGCTAGTGAGCCAGCGTGAGAATCGTGGGTTTAACTGTGATGTGGAAAGAAGCCATTGGATGGATGGGAGGGAGGGAAGTGGGTGATCTGCTTTATAATTTCGAGTAGAGTTTCCAGCTGTTGTGAGAACACTTTGAAGATGTGTGGGCTAAAATAGAGATGTCACATTGGGAGAGTCATTGCAGGGTCCAGGTGAGAAGGTATCATCACAGGAAATGCCCATATGGCTACTCCAGAGAGGAGCAGACAGAAGCCAAATGTCATTTTAAGGTTTACAAAAGGAAAAGAAAGCATCAAAAGCCATCTTTTGGGCTCTTGGCATATTCACTTGAGCAGGGTGAGTAACTGTGTTTCTTGTGGGGGGGTGGGACTAGAAAAGAACCATAATTGGTGATGGTGGGAACAGTTCTGTCATGGCATCTTTACGTGCTTGTGCTCCCATATGGAGATAATGCACATTTAATGTAGAGAAGTCAACTGGGAGCTTCATGAGGGGTTCAGGGCTGGGAAATCTACTTTCACCTTTTACTCCAGTGAGATGTCAAGTGACAGTTCTGATAAAATGTCTTGGTTAAAGATGCTTCTATAGGAGAAAGAAAATATGACATTTTCTGGCTGGTCAACAGAGGACAGAAGCAGGGTACATGTGTGTCACTAGGATCCATAGAAGAAAATGTTGAATAAACCTGCATGAAATCTTGCTGCAAAAGAAACTGAAGAGAGTGTGCAAATGGATTTGGTGGCATGAAAATCCTTGGAGACTGGAAGAGATGATGGAAACAGAAGTCTTATTGGGATGAGTTAGGGAAAGGATGTGAAAGGCCTGCAGAAAAATGAGGACTAGAAATATTTTAGTTCTACTGTAATAGTACTGAAAGCCTATAGTATTATATCAGTCCTATAGACTACTATAATAGTACTATAAGCCTATGCATAATGTGAAGTCATCTCCCACAGTTTCAGAGTAAGAACGTTGCATGAAATATTGGCAGCACAACTAGGTTTTGGTAATGGCCTTGCATCCCATTCCCTTCTGTATCCTTTTTCATCACGAAGAGGATGAGAACGCTCTCTGGAGATGCTTTCAGAAGGGCACTGTCCTGTCCATGAACGTCTGGCTCATCTTCTCATATTGTCACATTGGTTGTTAAGATCTTGCTCAGCACAGACTTGAGGGCCACAGACACTCATTCTGTCTGTGAAGCTGAAGCCTTGAGATAGGAATAGCTAAAAATGAAGGCTGCATACTTGCCTGGTGGTGATGGTGGCAGGATCTGGTGAGTTATGGAAGGTGGAAGCCTAGCTTTGGCATAGAGCAGATGACTTGCAATCTGGATGCAGACTAGAAAAGTTACCTTTTGCTAGCTCCAGGGACTTCATGTCTCGAGGACAGGGAAGTGATACAGGGAAGTAGATACAGTGGCAAGGGATGGAAAATCTTTTGGGCAATTGCTTGTCTTCTCAGTAATGGAGTGAGGACATATTGACACTGTAACTAGGGAGACAGAAAGGTGAAAGATCATGGTTTAGAGGAGTCAAGACATGGGGGCAATGACACAAAGAGATGCCAGTCACATCTCAGTTTCCACCTGAGAGTTTTTGACTTGACAATTGTGAGGATCATTCAGTAGAATTTGATTTTTCACTTTACAGCAATGTTTTAAGATTTTGGGGCAAACACTTTATAAGTATTCTTATTACTTATTGCTTACAATTTCTTTATTTTCTGATTGATAGGTTATCATATAGGTGAGCCACAGGGAGACTGAGCAATTTGTTTAAAATCATACTTCTTGGATGGGCCTTTTACAGACCTCAGCAATTAGAACTAACAACTAATTTTTTCATCCTTGTGTGTCGTTACTACGGTAAATTGTATAAAGAGTCTAACGCTGTGTTCTACTCATGGAAGGCATTCAATGAATGTAGTTATGAGACAGCCTTTAAGGAATGTTATCAACCACATTTTTCTATGAAGTTTAAAAAAGAGAGAGAAAGTGTGAAATTCTGAGCCTAGTCCTGGAACTTAACGAGTGTTAGTGCACAACCCCACCAATACCAACATATAGAGAAACCTACATTCGTAATTCCGATTGACGAGAACTGTGTTGCTTCTAAAGGCCACTAGGTGGAGCCACCAAAGAGCAAGTCTGCTCAATTACCTTCAGACTGAGTTCAGATACAGGTAGGCTAGCAGAAGCAGGATTTGGGCCACCAAAATAAATAAATAAATAATAATAACAAAATAAAGAAAGGAAGAATGAAAGAAAGGAAAAAAGAAAGAAAGTAAGGGTTGTTATAAATACACACACAGATGGCTACGGAAAGAAATAGGGTTGCACTTAAAGTATATATTTGAGTAAGCAACTAAAACAAAGAGCATTTATATCCAGAGACTGTTAATTTGATAGGCATGCAACAAGGGCCAATGCAAATTTCCTCTGCTGGAAAGCTAATCTTGTCTATGTTCTCTCGAAACCATACAATACTCCAAAGCTACTAAATCTATGAACCAGACAAACATTTGCACTCTGGCGTGTGTGTGTGTGTGTGTGTGTGTGTGTGTGTGTGTGTCTGTGTGTGTGTCTGTGTGTCTGTGTGTGTCTGTGTACCCTTTCCATGCCTCTGACACAGGTAATGGATATGCCGAGCTGTAACTCAGTAGGGTTCATATCACTCCGCTACACCCAGCACTGCCTAACTTATAATTTGATAGCTATCGCGCTAGCTGCCAACTCTGTCCAAGATCAACACATAAAAACACCCACTGTTCCCAGGAATGCTGCCTCATAAGGAGACAATCCCAGGTATCACTCTGTTGCAACCCCTCCACCCCAGGTGGCTCTCTGAGGGAAACAGAGCAGCTAGCATTTCGTATGGTTTCTTTCCCTGTAAGCAGTGATGTAATGCAATTGAAATTTTTGCCTGCTTATTGTCCTGTCACCCATAGCCCTGTGACTCTATAGTATCCTGAAAAGGGATTAGATTCGATTCAAAATAAAACACAAGTCTTATCGTTATCATGTCCTTTGGGTCCACTTTACAGGGTCCACTCTTCCATACTTGGTTATCTTTCTTCTCCGTCTTGCTTCCTGGATCTCCCCACCAAGGCCATACGTATCTGCTTGTAGCCAGTGCAACTGAGCTCCCCAAACACAGATTCCCATGAAAACAAAAGAGGAGGGAGAGGCAGAGCATGGTAAATGGCTCATTAGGCCTCTGTCTGATTCTCATTAGATTCGCTGACTGCTTCTCATTAGGCCCATTGCCTCAACTTCTTTCAGGCCCTGAATATGTAGGCCAGTGCTTATTGTCATGGTTGGTCGAGAAGATCTATTTCATTTATTCATAAATTGAATGTGGCTTCCGAAAAGTCCCAGGCAGTTTCTTTTGGCAAAGTGAAGGCAGGCTTATTGTTGTTATTTGCTATTTTTTGAGTAATCTTAAGCAGGGTGGGCAGAAGAAATAATTTAAAAGACCCAGCAGAAAACTTCAAACGCAGATTCAGAATTAGGGCACTGGGGAATAATTGTGGCAGCCAAAAGGCCAGCCTCCTGTGCAGACATCTGCAATAGGACATCACGAGCAAAGTCACAAACACCGCAGTGTTCACAAAAAAACCCACCAAGAGAAGAATGAGAATACAGGGAAGGCGTATGGTCATTAGTAAGTTACAACACTTGTTCTCCCAACCGTTGCAGAGCATTGGCAGAGAATGTTGAACTAAGAGGCAAATAATAGCATTAAAAGGCTACTATGCAGTTTAATACTCTACAACTTACGCATATAGAGCATTATCATGTTGAAAAGGCATCACTTACATATCAGCATTCATCTCATCAGGACACATGACTGCTGGAAAAACCTCCCAGGAGATGCCCAGTGGTTGACAGAACTTAGAACCAAAGACATGCTTATAATGATATAGTGGACATCACTTTGAAGTCTCATGGGTGAGACATGTTTTCAGTGATACAAACAAAAAATAAAGAGCCTTGGCCCAAGAGAATAATAATAATAATAATAATAATAATAATAATAATAATAATAATAATAATATATTATGTGTTCCCTTTACTCTTTATTTCTTCCTTGATGAGGCATTTTTGTTTGGGTGAACATGGTATATACCCAACCCTTACTCTGAGAACCATCTGATGCCCTAAATCAGAGATTATTCTCCGAAGCAGTTATGCTTTTCTTCCCCAGACTTGGAAGGCTGCAGCTTTAATAACCCTGAGAAAGCAGGTGTTTTTCCTTCAACTGAATGTCTGAAGCGTGTTTGATATGGCTTTATATGTGAACAGACTGGGTCAAAAGAAAACCCCCAAAATTATAAAAAAAAATCTTGTGAAATTGGGCATCAATACAATATTTGAACTTTCTCTGTTCCATCCCTCCACCCAGAGGCAAGAGACGAGAAGTCTCCATATATGGCCTTCTCCTCTATCAGGAAGAGAGGCAAGTCCTCCCCAAGGAAGAAAGACCATGACTCACCCAGAAGGGCAGGGTGGGGTCCCTGTCAGACACATTCCAGCTGCTGCGCAAGCTGGAAAGGCATCGTCACTTCTTTGTAGGTTTTGTCTGAGTATGAAGCGTCCCACTCCGAAGGTGGCGTGTGTGTGTTCTGGAGATGTGTGTGTTCTATGCTTTTGGAAGAACGTTTCTCACAGCATGCGACCATATCAGTACTGTCACATGTTTCCTGTATGCTGCCTTTGTGTTAGGCTCTACAGTCAGCCTTTCAAGGTCCGATGTGAACATTAGAGACTAGGACTGGTCATCCCAAAGATGCTTGCACAGGGCCTCTCCATCCACAATACTGACTTCTAAGTACATTTCAACATAGTTGGTGAGCTTCTCTCCTTCTGAGGGAAGCATTTTGGAGGACTTGACCTTTGAACATGCCAGGATATGTGTATAGTCGATTACAATGTTCATTCATAACATTTGCAAACAAAACCTGTTTGCCTTTCAAGTGGCTCCTTGAATGCACTGTGTTTGTGAAGTGTTGGTAAGATGACAGACCTTTGTGCATTCATGTCTGATAGAGACGCACTCACTGGTGCCTCTGAACCATGGTTGTGACGATGGCATGAAATTTTGGCTCCAAAGCCTTCAACCGAACACCCAGTTCAGAGGCAGGCTAGAACAATGGACTGAAAATGATCTTGGTCTTTCAAGTACTTTATCCCATCCAAACTTTCAGGGCAAGAACCTGATCTCCCAGAAAGTATTTCTTTTATTGCCAACCATAGAAAATCACTGAGAAACTAATTAAAGAATTTGAATCTCAGTTCCTCTCTCATTAGCTGACCCTCGACCAGGGGCTAGATTCCAAACAAAGGCGCTCTGAGCCAGCAAGATATAGAATGAGACTCATCAGTGAACAGGGGTTGTACGCACTCAGTTTCCTCTTTCAAAGATTTACCTAAGTGCAAACTACCTTGCCTTTTTCTTTCTTTATTTCTTCCTTCTTTTCTTTTCTTTTTTTTTTACAATAAAGTTTCTTCAGAAATAATGAAGTTTGAAGTTCCTGAAAGTTACTCATTTATTGGATTCGACTTTCCACCCTTCCCTTGAATTCCAGGAGCCAGGTCAAGACAGTGAGTTCTCATGGAAAATTAAGTCCATTTGCAAAGGTGCTTAGGGAAATATGCTTGTTTCGGGTTTCAGACTCTCAAGAGGATAGTGATCATTGATTTCTAGTCTTAAAACAAAGATAAAGACTTCCAGATATGAATGGGCTTCCATGGAATCTGGCCAGTCTGCCTGAAAGCCTCCTGCTGTTAAACACTTGGTTTCATCCTGGATATCCACCCTCCTCTTCTTTTTAGTCCTCCCTCACTTTTTAAGATCGCCTCACTTGGCAGCCATCCTGATGATCACACAGAATGGCATTTATTGACTGAATAGTTGGCTTATTGAAGAATAACTACTTTAAGATTGTGAAATGATTTCTGAAAGTTACACAATTATCTATGGAAGCAAAGACCTTTATTATAATGTATATCTTTGCTAGTCAGTTATGTGGCAGCCATAAACTTAGAGAAGAGGGTCCCCAAGAGAACTCCTGGGAATGAAGTGCATTTTGCTAATGTCAAGAAAGAATGAGCTTAGAGATTCATAATTTAAATTTAAAACTAATGAGATGAAACAAATATTATTTGATTTTAAAACACACTTTCTCTCTCAGTGGCCAATAATATAAAGGTTGGCATAAAAGCCCTAATATGAGAATAATGAGTGGCTCGCATTTCTCAGATGCATTGGCCTTTCTTCCAGGTCACCAGCATTACTGCTAAGTCTGAATGAGTCTGTCTGATCCATTTATACTGCCATTATGGAATGAGGTTTGCCAAAAGTATTTTGCACTGAGTAAAAACATTTTTAATCCAGATCAAAGTTACTTATTATACAAGAGTTACCAGGTATAAATGGAAGTAGATACAGGTTTAGATCCATCATGGAAGCAATCAAGTTCCTGTTTCTGAGGGAGAGGATGGCTCTTACTGCCTGCATGCCATAGGACAGCACTTTCAAACTGAATCCAACGCTTTTGCAAACTTTCTAACTTCTTCACTTTGGAGACATATTTGCCATGCCAGATTGATTTTCTTGCAAAAGACCAAACACTTGACTTTGAACTTTTGGTGAAAGATTTAATGTGCAGTGATCAATGAGTGAAACTATTATGCAATACTAGAAATATGTAAAAAGTAAGGCGGAAAGGGGTAATTAATAGTCCTGAATTATTTAAACATGACAGCATGGAATTGGCTTTAAGTAAAAAACTTGTATGACAATGGAATTTTGAAGGAACTAAAACTAAAATCTGAGGAAAATGGACATGGTGTCCTGTATATATATATATTTTTTAAGAAATCAGTGTGCTGAATTGTGCTATGCAGAATTCACTGTTTTCTTTCTCCTTAACGAAATCTTGGGTGTATTCCATAACTTCCTGGTCACATTTGGTAATTAAAACTTAGTGTGGCTTAATTTAAACCCTTAATTGCATATCCAATTTAAAGCTAGCGCTGTGACTCGGGCTGCTTAGAAAAGAGGTGGGGGCAAGATCTGTCTCTGGAGCCATGTTGTCCTCCCCCTTCCTAAACACATCTCCTCCTAGGAGCCCAAAGGAGAGACAAGGGCTCAGAGAAATCCTTCCTTAAGCTTCTGCTTTGCTGTGAATGGAAAGTACCTCTGGGTACTGCTCTGACTTTTCCTGGTCCCATCTAATGCTAGTGGTTTTCACACATGTGTTATATATGTATCTTGGAGCTTTCTCCACCTTCCATGATACAGCCTTGTCTGCCTCCATCCCCAGGTGAGCATCTCAGGTCTTAACTTGCTAGACAGTAACTAAAGACACTCCATGCCCCCAGTGCCTCTTCAAGTGGAACCAGTGAAAAACTTGGAATTCCTTTCAATGTCAGGTGAATGTGGAATTAAACTATATGTGTTGGTCATCAAATTACCATTTCAAGATTTTTCTGCCGTTATTTCTGTAATTCTTATTAACACATCTTCAGAAATTTCTAGACCAAAAGTTGATTACAACCTGTCTATTTCCTTATATTTGTGCTGTGCCTCAGGGTCAAACATCAAATATCCCTAAAGACTCTGGTACTATGTCTTCCATTGAGAAATCTGAATCCATGAGCTTTTGAAGTTGAGATGCGCCCTAGTTCTCAAGGAAGTAAACCTTTCCTCTTTTTGTAGGTTCCCCCAGTTTCTGTGGATGATTTTCAGGGAGTCTACAAATTTTCTAGGAAGGAGATATGTACTCTTCTTTGTTGTTATGGTCCAGAAGATTATTGAGAACCCTTTCCACATCTTCCATACCCTGGAGAAGGGCAAATTAAGTGGTATCTGGTGTCTTGAGTCTGCTAACTCTCTGTGCTCTGGGTTATAATATCTGTGGTTGTCACAACTAACACGTGGTTGCTTCTTGATGGATCTTGTTAGAATATAGTATCTTTGTTTCTAGCGGTGTGGAATACCCTATTTATTATTTGACCTTTGCAGGAAAATGTGGCATTACAAAGGTAATTTAAATGGGATGTGGCCACAACTAAATAAAAAGTTACATTTCACACTCTGTGTTAATCGTTCATCAGCAAAATGATTCTTTTATCTGTAGCTCAAAGAGCAGAGTTTCTTTCTGAAAATCTGAGGAAGGAGACTCAATTGAGCTTACTTTCCCAAGCATGAACATAGGCCATAGGAAAGATAGAATAATGTAGATATGTACTCTATCCTGTGCCTACATACCTAGAATCTTTCTATGAATTCTGCTTCTAACTTATAGCTCTTATATCAAGGTCCATCCATCTTGTGTTCATATTCCTTATGTCTATTCATCCATCCTGATGTCTTGACTGATGTCATCTAAAAGTTGTGTTAGAGTTTCACTATGGAGTCTACTTCTAAATTATTTCATGGTAACTTCGGGATATTGATTTTTAGCAAGAACCCCTGATAAATCCAAATAAAGTCTGAGAAGCTCTAGGCTACCTTGAAAATACAGAAAAGCACCTTATCGTCAATGACTCCATAACTAATCTCCTCAGGAATATTTATAGGAATGCCTGGCCTCATAATGAATCTCTTGAAACATTTAAAACAGTTTCTATTTACATGAAAACTTTAATATGCCTCGATAATTAAACTTGTTTGTCAACTTTCCTAGATCTGGATACAACTAAGAGATACGTTGTCAGACATTTTCTTGATCAGTTATTTGAAGACATTTTCTTGATTAGGTTATTTGACGTGGGAATGACCACCGTAAATGAAGATGGCACCTTTGATGTCTGCCAAATTAGGAGATCTAAGGCAAAAACAAAGCTTTATTTCCCCATTGCCTTTGTTTCCCTGATGGGCGTTGACCCTTCTGGCCAATCACCACTGCTTCCTCCACTACTCATGCATGGATAACATACTCCAGTATGGATAACAGAACTTGGCTTGTTTGGCCTTCTAATGTGAACTGAAGATTGGAAGATTTCCATGACTATTTTCTCAGATCATAGAAGGTTATTAAGAGAGCATTCCGAAGGAGAGTGTTCAAATAAAAAATAAACTTGTGGGGCTAATGAGATGGTTCAGTAGATGAAGGTACCTGCTGCCAAGTCTGGCTACTTGAGTTCCATCTTCAAAATCCACGTGGTAGAAGAACAGAAACAACCCCCAAAGTTGTCTTCTCTCCTTCTCTCCCTCTCCTCTCTCTCTCTCACTCTTTCTCTCTCTCCCTCTCCCTCTCTCTCTTTCACACACACACACACACACACACACACACACACACACACCATGGCATACACACTTGCCTACATACACACAGTAAATATAAAATTAATACAATAAACCCACTGCCTGACCTGTGACAGTCCTTTCTCATGACCTGAAATTATTATTTGTTCATTTTCAGCTCATTATAATTCTTCCTAAACCTGAATGCCAACTCTATAATATGAAGGACATTGTGTTCTTACTTCTTGCTTTCCATTGGTCCCCAGTCACTTGTTTAGAACCCAACACATAAGAAGCATACAGGTGTCTTTTAAGGGATCATACATATTCATGAACAAAACAAAAACCCTTACCAAAATAACTGGCAGACATTCAGGCGAAGTGCAGATCACAGTGGATTGAAAGGAGTTAGGTTAGAGACATTCCTAGATGAACAGATTTGGCTACTGAGGCCGGAAACCTGTTCTGAAAGGTACAGGAAACAGTTTGTAGAGAGCCTTCTCAGCTACCTCACTTGGAGGCCTCAGGGCAAACATAAGGGAAAGGGTCCTGAAAACCAAGACACAATCCTGACTGGAACAGAGCAGTACGGGACAAAGGACAGAAGTAACTTGTGAGGCTGGTAATAGGGTGGGGCTCAGTGGAGGACAGTTTGAAAGCAATGGTCAGAAGTTTATATTTGGTCCAGATGGTAATAGCGAGCCACCGAAGGGCCATGTTTACACATTTTCAAAATCCAATTAGGATACCACATGTTTTTATGGTCTAATCACCCATTTTGGACCCATTAAATAAATTAGTTGAAAGAGAAAAACAAAGGAAAAAAATAAAATGATGTGTCATTTGATAGCATTAGGAAATCATGGGATAAATGTGTTAAATTGGAATGTTTGACCTGGAACCAAATGAATCCAAATATGGTCTTTATGGCTGAGTCTCGAACTTTAACCAGACCCACAGCTGATGTTACAAAACATGCACAGTTCAGAAAAAGAAATTGAAAAGAGGACAGTTTGGGTGAGGAGAGCAGGCGTATCCCCCATGGGGTGGCTTAGACATCCCCTTGTCCAGGACAGAAGGCAAGGCTGGCTGACATCTCATGAGACTCCGAGCTCTGCATCCCAAAATTTCCATGGGCCACCAGCTGATGTGTGAGGAGGAAGCAGCTGCTTCAGTGAAATTCCCTCCAGAGAGGAGGAAGTCCAGTCATGCAGATAGGTCAGGCAAGGTGGGCGGGGAGGGAGGACAGAAGGCAGAACAGACACTGGGAAGAAAGTGAGACACACACTTGATTTCTGTGTGGCCTTATGGATCTGCGTCTCCTTCCTTAGCCCAAGCCTCATTCTAACACTTACAGAAAAGCAGTGTGGTGACCAAAGGGACTGGCAGTGATTGGGGCAAAAGCTGCTTGCTTGGGAGAAAGGAATTATCCTCATTGTCTTCTGCTGGGTGGTTTTGTTGGTTTCAAACAGTGCTGCACCAGGGTGTAGTTTGGAGGTAAGATGCTTGCTTAATTTGCACAAAGCCCTGAGTTTAATATCCAGCTTAAAACATAACACAGGTAAAATCTGGTCACCCAGCAGGGGGTGTCTGAAAACTGAGGTGAAGAATATAGAAACTTAGACCTCACCTCTGACTTTTTAAATTAGAAACAACTTCAGAAATACCTCCTACGTGATTCATAAGAGCACTGCAGTGTGAGAAACACCACAGAAAACACCTGAGATAAGCCAACCTCAAAGGATGTTTATTTTGTTCTGACGTTTCAGAGGCATCAGTCTGGGACTGGGTGACTGTGTTTCTTTGGGCCTGAGGCAGTGTATCCCCATGGAAATGAGTGACAGAGAGGATCACAGTGGTCAGAAAGTCCAAAAAAGAGAAAATACGGTCTGGCTATGTTTCTCAAGGGTGTGTCCCTAGTTACCTACTTTTCTTTCATGACAAGCCACTTCTTTTTTGGTTTTTGTTTGTTTGCTTGTTTTTTTTGTTTTGTTTTTTTGAGACATGGTTTCTCTGTAGCTTTGGGACCTGTCCTTGAACTAGCTTTTGTAGACCAAGCTGGCCTTGAACTCCCAGAGATCTGCCTGCCTCTGCCTCCTGAGTGCTGGGATTAAAGACGTGCACCACCGCTACTTGCTGGGTGACAAGCCACTTCTTAAAGATTCCCATTTGCCACCTCCCAGTAGCAACACAGACTGGCAACAGGTTTTTAACATGATCTGAACCAAAACAACAGTTTAGGAAGCTTATAGCCAATTTAATAAAGTAAAATTAGAGGTGAACAAAGCTAGAGATTTGTAAACCTGTAGGACATAAAACAGTAAATAGTTGCAATGCCTTTCCAAATAACTCCCCATAAGTTATAAGAATTACTACTGACTACATACATTAATTCATAAGTCTCTAATGCCCGGGCTACACCGTATACACAAGCAGAAAGCTGCAAAAGGCACCAGTAGGAACAGTTCTGCTCGTCAGTACTGACAGCACTGCCTTCACCAGTTTCTCCATTTCTTTACAGCAGTTACTAGGAGCAGCTGTAGTTTCCCTGAATTATACCTAGCTTCCTAAATCGACGGCATTTTTCATTGTCCCTTCTCTCCTTCAATTTCCATTCCAGACTTGTGTCTTTTGTGAGCAGAGCCCGTGCTTAACCAGGAACTGAGGGAGCCAAGTGGAGACAGAGCTGGAATCATTTGCCATTCAGCTGGAAACATAATGATCCCCCAGCTTCGCAAACGTGGAAATTTCCCAGAACCAGTGTTGTTTCGGGGCCTAGGGACCCTCCCTCATTAGTTCCAGCTAACTTTCCCTTCTTTTAAGTCTTTACTTATGCGCCTCTTGAGGCTTGAGACTTGATTAGCTCTCACTCGGCGGGCTTCTTCCCACAGCCTCTCGGACTTGCTGCCTTCCGTTTTCTTCCTTATCCTGTAGGACAGTGCACACAGTAGCTGAAGCCAGTGGTGAGTGGACTCAATTCTGTGATCCTAGTTACTCGGTCTCTGGAACACTGATGGTGTTGCCTGTGAAATGCCAGCAATACCTGCCGCACAGAAATGTGTCCTTGTCAAAGAAACAAGGTTTCCTACAGTGGCATGTTAGCACTGGTTATAGCAAGTGCTCAAAAATGATAAATGTCCTCTAGCTGGAGCCCTTAATGGTAAATTCATTAGATAATCTCGGCTTGGAAGAAATGTTAGTATATCCAAACTCCTCATTTATGCTGCGATTGCTTGAATTCTCTTTAGACAGGGCGGCCCTAGGACTCAGGGATGAACTAGGTGAGGAGACTGACATTCACATATTTGGTTACAGTAATCTTTCCACCAGAGACACTGAAAGAAGAATCAAAAGAGAAGAATGTAAAATCAAGAACTGTATCAGTATAGAGGCTGATCTAAAGGTACTAAAGGTAAATAAAGATAAAGTTTATCTTGTAACTCTCCAGACCTATGCAGAAAAATTTTAAGGAAAACTAAAACTTCTGACCTTTTAAGGTATTTTCAGGGTAAGAGTGCTTGCACTCTTCCGGGGAATGAATCACATGACCTTCAGCACAACAGTGACCTCACCTGCAAGTCAGCTTCAGGAATCAAAGAAAAGAATCCTTGCTAAGGGTGCACATGTTTGTGGACACACACATTTGACTGTTGTCAAAGAAGCAGAGGATTCCATATATTCTTGCAGGTTTTGTAACACATCAGTTCTCAGAGAACAATGATAAACACAAATGATATTTTACTTTAAATTACGGAAATAATGCATGGTTCCTATTCCTTTGGCTGCCCAGTCATTTATTACAGGTCATTTACATGGTGCTGGGTAGCTTGGTAAACTAATTACTAAGCTCACTCATGTGGTAATGTGTTCTTTTTAGTGCAGCATATGGAATAAGTTTGGTGATTTCTGATCCTTCTCTTGGGACCCATAATCCAATTCTTAGATGAACCCAAAACAATTTATCTGAATTCCCCTCCCCTGGCCAGGCCCACGTAGGTACAGTTGTATCTTGATGTTGGATTCATTGATTGTCAGTGACCAGGTGGGACATCTGAGTGGGCGATTTGGCTGAGGACAGAAACTTAGACTAGAAAGGCAGTGTGTTGTTAAACCTGTGTGTGTGCTCGTGCAAACGGGTGTGTATATGTATATGTATATGTATCTTTATGTGTGGATGTGTTTGTGTGTATAATGAATGAATTTATTTAGGAAGGCAAGCATTCTGACAGAATTTCAAGAGTTCATTTAATAATTTGTTGATTAGGACACATTTTGGTTGTGTTTTTAAAAACATGACATATTAATATTATGTTTTCCTTTATTGTTTTTACTATTTCTTGATCTTTCTGACATTTCCCGACAACATTTCTTATCTTGTACACACTCTCACTGCTTTGCTCCTCTCTACCAAAGGCAAAATGTAAATCTTGTCTCTGTTATATTGCTGACTGACCTCTGAGTGGGTAGGAATGAGAACACAGCTTCTCCCTTCCCGTGAGATTTCCAGCAGCCTCTCTCCACACTTTAGGATTTCTGGGTAGACATATAACAACTTTACCTTTCACCAAACTGCTCTACTGGGCATCTTGGGAGAGATCACGTGGCAGAACGGAGACACCTCTTGGAAATCCTGCCTCCTTGCCTAACCATGCGATGTGGGAGAGGCTTTTAGAGAGTTCTAGACCACCTATTCTCAAACCTCCCCAATCTACGCTCAATTTTGTCAGCCAGTGAGCAAACCAGCTGGCAGAGTGTCAAGAAAAGCAGAAATGACTGTCCCTAGGAAGCTCTAATAGTACATCCAATGTTGTGCGTGCATGTAACCAGACAGCCAGATGTTACTGTCTTAAGTCACTACATGTTGTGGTGGTTTATTACAAAGCAACAGAGAGCTGTAGCATATACCATTCAAAATTAGATAAACCGTATCAGTTTGTAAGTTGGCAAACTATTAATAATTCAAAGGCAAAAGAACAATTAGACTAAATCCACCAACCTGAGCTCACAGGGAGAGGCAATTGCTACTTAATGATAATTCTGTCTGCTCACTCAGCTGATTCTGGATCCTGAGAAGGAGGTTCTGGCTTGGAAAGCAGATGGTTCAATTATTACAAGTATATACGCAGTATGGCAATTGTGCTAATACCAGGTACTTTATTTAAGATACAACCACAAGATACTTGGTGAGAGTATATAGGATCTGTCTTCTACTTTATAACCCTGTGAACTTATTTCAAAATATTTTTGAAGAAGATGAATTGAATGTATTGTGTAGACATGTACATTTGTATATACCGTGTGTGAGTATGCGTGTTTAAAGCAAAAGCAGAAACTAATTTGGCAGACACACAATAGCATTTTTGTCACCATCTTCTTGACAGTATCAAAAATAAAGCATGACAAGAACTGTACCTTACTTCGAGGTTTTCCTCCTCAAGTCCATAATGCCCAATCTTACAAAATACATCCTACAAATCCCAACGGAGGGTCCTCTAAAGTCTTAGAGAATATTTCAGTATGCTTCAAGGCTGATGTGAATATCAAAAACAAAGAAATTGGGGGAAAGTGTCACTTCCAATAGGTTTATAAGAAACCAAGTGAGTGAATGCAGGATGATATCCTGAAGAGAATCCTGGAATGGGAAAAGAAGTGAATTCAGGCAGACTGATGTCCTAAGTAGTCATAAACAGATACTTTGCAACTCGATTTCTCTTTACCTCCATAATATTAAAAGTGTAGCTTTCCTGACCTCATGTTATATAATGAGTACAAAGCCAGGGAGCAGAAACTAGTGTATTAAGTATATCTTCATATGTGTACCATACTAATGTAAGACTGAGTAATGGTGGAAGCTGGATCCGTGGAATAAAGCTCTGCATTGCTTTCACAACTTTCTAGAAACATAAAACCATAATCATTCTAAGGAATGTGTGTGTGTGTGTGTGTGTGTGTATGTGTGTGTGTGTGTGTGTGTGTGTAAGTATATGAACTGAGCAAGTTGCATTGACATGTTTAGGAACACACACACAGACAAAGACAGAGAAAGAGAGAGAGAGAGAGAGAGAGAGAGAGAGAGAGAGAGAGAGAGAGAGATATGAAAAAATATAGACCATGAATTTGAGAGGGAGCATAGGCATAGTGTACATTGGAAGTGTTGGAGGGAGGAAAGGGAAGAGGGGAATTTTGAAATTGCATTTTAATTTTAAAAACACAAAAGACTTTTTAAAAAAAAATTGTAAGTACCAGCACCACAAATTCAGTTGCCTCTGTGTTCCTGCCAGGATCATGACATTTGACCACTGACAACTTACTACCCACTCTTTGTTTACACAAACTTTTTCTTTCACATCTTTTCTTTCAGCAACTGCTTCCTCTCAGCAATTGTTTCTCAAGAGTAACACTTGCCTCAGCTTTATAGTAGCATATTTTGTGGTCCTCTACAAACTTGAACAAAAGTAGGATGATTAATAACAGAAAAATCACACTCATATGATCCAGGAAGCATTTCACCTGGTTTCCACACGGAGTGGTACCATTAACTCTGCTATTTCCAGCAACCACGCTTACAAAACCTTTATCCCTTTCATGTTTTATCTCCAAATGTTGCAATTTATTTGTGAATTTAAGTACTGTAGAGGTGTTCCTACTAATACCTTTAAATTTTAATGAATAAGAGAATGAGTTCTTATCTGAAAAATAAACCTCTGGGGGTCACATTCACTCTATAAATGCAGTGTCCTTTCCTAACACAGTTGTGGAATCCTGTGGAAGTGTGATGGTGACTCTCTGGCATCCGTAATAACTTTAGGATTGCTATGAAAACATACTTCTGGGGTTGCCATGAAAATCTCTCTTAAAATGATCACCTGAAGAGGGATGGCCCACTTTGACTGTAGGCAACAGCATCCTGAACCAAAAAATGGAGGAAGTGAGTGAAGTGGAACACCAATATCCATCTCCTACTTCCTTACTGCTGGGACAATGTCACTGCTGCTCCAAGCTCCTCTTGCCATGATGATTCTCACGACAATGGACTATATCCTTAGACTTGGAGCCAAATTAAATACTTTCTTCATTAAGTTGCCTTTGTCAAGTATTTTGTCATAGCAAAGAGGAGAATAACTAATGCATTAATCATGTGGAAGAATCTGAGAATGCCTACAATAAATTTAACTTATTGTTTAGTGCAACATTTTTCAAACTTAAGATGGATTTTATCATAATCTTCTCTTACTATTTTATGCCTATTATTTCCTAAGATTTCCTGAAAATGTAAGTGTTTAAATGTATGTCTTAGACAATGCAATACTCAAAAAAGCTAAACTAGTGCTCATTTTTGCTGCATACCAAGACAGGGGAAGGGCTTATCTTTGGATCTTATTTGAAAAGTTATGCAATCCTCTTGGAATTAGTTAAAACCTAAGGTCTTTATTTTTTCCTGTGTGCCATGTATCTTTGAATAAATAATCATGTCTGGTCCTTGACTTTGACATTTCACAAAAGTATACAAATAGTAAAGGCTGTTTGTGTATTCTCGGAGTGGACTAAATGAGAAACTCAGACTATACAGTTTCTCTTTGTCCTGAGTCTATAGAACACTAACTGTGTCTGAATGACCTGGCTGTTGAGTTTTCATTAAGCAAAATAACCCCATTTTCTTGAATTATGTGCTATGATTCTAGATAAGAAGCCATAAGATTGTCTCCTGACACCATTACATAAGGCCACAGAGGAGCTGGGAACAGATAGAGGCTACAGAGGCGCAGCCCTTGCCATGGTACTGATCCTGAGTCCAAATTTATGGGTAACTCACTAAGTACTTGGCCTTGTAGCAAGAGTGTTGTGTATACTAGTTAAGTTAATATTGAGAAAACCGTGTGACAGACCTTCTGGTGACTCACATTTTATCAAGCAGAATTCTTAGGAATTGTGCACATGATCAGTAAGAAAATTCCAATCATGGCAGTCAGGCAGATCCCAGAACCCAACCTCACACAGCTATGTTGTTTTGTATTAGACTAAAACTATTACGGTTCTACTATTTTCCTTCCATTCATCATACCCTTTAATCTTTCCATTTTGTTATGGCACAGAAAGTCTGCGCTCATGACCTGAGCACCCCTTCCAAGAGGAGTTAGGGCACTAGCATGTTACCATCCATAAGCCTATATTTCTGATCCAGGTCTAAGATAAGACCTTTCCACAAACAAACACAAACAACTCACATATTTGTACCTATTGGACACTGTCTGCCCCTGAAAGCTTCTCTTCGAGTAGCCCTCCACAGCTGTCAATCCATCACTGTTGTAATGTCCTGCATTCCTCTAACTGGCAGAAATAGCAATGGAGACTATCAGGGTAGAGGACAGGTTCTGCAATGGTAGAAGACAAAGGGCAGAGGATTGTTGGAGGCCAGGGTAGCTGGAAGGACTGAGCCTCAACATTAGGTACACATTTATGTCTCCTATCTTTTCTGTGACAACTTGTTTCCCTGGACCAAATATCCCAGAAACATATACTATGTTTGAATGTGTCCCTCCAAAGATCATGTATCAGAATTTTGACTTCAAACATAGAAGTGCTGTGGGTAAAGGCTTAGATAATGGTACTGAGGTCACAATGGCCCACTTTCTTCTGTAGGTTAATAATCAGGAGATTTAGATCCTACCATGGCTTCCATGGTTTCCTCATTCTTTGCATGTCAAATGACCTCTTCTATTTTGACACCATATGAAGTCTTCACCAAAAACCAAGATGTATCATGCTTTTGGACTTCCTAGTAGAGGCACCCAAAAACGTGAGCTAAAATGACCTTTATAAACCGCACACATGTTAATATTCTATTATAGCAACAAGAAGCACACTAAGACAATGTATCTTAAGAAAGGAGGCTTGCCAATCACAAACCTCATAAAGGAGCATTTTGGTTATTGAAGTCATTATATTTTAATTTTTGCTCCTTAGCATTCTTAAAAATTCAGGGATTTTTTTTCTGAAATGTATTACATATTTTAACTTTTATTGTCTAGTAATTTATTAAGGATCAATATACAGCAAGTAATCTTAAAGGCTAATGTATCTAACAAAATAAAATATATTAATCTACATTCAAACATGGAAGAGTCAGCAGGTGAGCATGCTGAATGAAGGCTGTCATTGGTTTTTTTTTGTACATGATATGGATTATTGTGTATGTATATATGGTATGTATTGTGGTGGGTTATATGTATGATACATATGTAGCATGTTTATACATGGTATGTGTAGTATATGTGTTACATGTGTGTGGTATGTATGTGTATCATATATATTTGTGATAGATGTGTGTAGTGTATATATGTGGTGTATATATATATGTGTGGTGTTTTGTGTGATCTTTGTGTGTGGTATATTTGTGATGCATCTGTGAGATAAGTGTGTGATTTGTATGTATTGAATGTGGTTTATGTATGTGGTACATATGTGTGGTATAAAATGTGCTCTGTATGTATATGGTATGCATATATATATATAATGTATGTGGCATATGTACATGGTAGATGAGTATGGTATTTATGTGTAGTGTATATGTATAATGCATATGATGGTGTGTGTGTTGTATCTGCACATGTAATATATATATATATAAACATGTGTGTGTTGAGTGATACCTAGAAGCTGGAGAAGAATACCCAGGACAAAAGGCTGTGCTGTCATTCCCTTGAGACAGGATATTCAATGACCAGAGCTAGGCTGGCAATCAACAATCCTCATCAATCCTTCTGTCTCCAACCCCATATCACTGGGTTTACAGGTGTAAGTGGCTGTGCTTAGATTTTAATGTGTGTGTGAATACTTAAACTCAGGACTTCATGCTTAAGTAGGAAGTGCTGTTGGGTACTAGGGCATCTCCACAAACCCATTTACAATTTTTGATATTTAGAAAGAATTATTAAGAATTATTACAAACCTTTAATCCCATCACTAGGAAAGCAGCAACAGGTGCATCTCTGAATTTGTAACTGTCCTGCCCTACATAGCAAGTTCCAGGTCAATCAGTGAAACACAATGAGACCATTTTTCAAAAAAGGAGAGAGAGAGAGAGAGAGAGAGAAAGTAAAAAGATAATTTTAAAAAGCTAATGTAATCAAATTAATTTTTCCTATGGATAGTACTGCAATCACTCTCCAACATTATTACATACTTCTTCGGGGACAGTGAAGTTGTTGCAACCCAACCTGGTCCAGATTCATCTTTAAAACATCAATGGAACTTGCCAGATTCACAGCATTTGGTGCACTATCTGCATATACACTTGTCATGGTGTGCTGGAACTTTTGGTTCTGTTTCCTTAGTATTAGCTAGATATCCTGGCCTTGGGCTGACTGTTAATGTGAGCTTGCCACGAACCGTGCCTTTCCGGTTCTGCCCCGGTCTTCCATTGTGAATGTATTTCATGCATCCCAACCCACTCGTGCATTAGCAACCACCTTTACCTTATCACAAGATCTGTGTGACAACCCATTGTTATTTATGTTCTGGAAAGATTTCTTATCTGTAAACTGGGGAAACAAGCTTAAGCCTTCTAATTCCCTTCTGCAGAAGATGTGATTGGTTGCTGCCACACTGCCTAGGCCACAGTTACGTCAGAGTTATCCACTTGGCACAGCTTCTGCCTGAGGAAGTATGTGTAGTAACCTCTCTGATCTTGCAAGGTAGGAAATATAGGGCTCTTGGGAGCTTTCTGGGGATTTTACTATAGAGAAAACAAACTTCATAAACAATCCTAAGGATTATTTCAGAAATGGACCTTAATGAGCAGTGACCCCCTCTGTCTATACTTAGATATGTGGTATTTTCCTGTGAAATACAACTCCTAGCTGCTGCCACTCATCCTTTCTTGTGTTCAGTACTCACCACTGAGAAACAGCCCCACTTTGCTAGCTCTGTACACTTAAATTTCAGTCTCATTATTTTCTCTTAAAGTGAAACTAAGACCCTATCATCTAGAGAACCAAATACATTATAAGTAAAAAGTGCTATCTGACTTTGTGGAGCCTCCTTGTGCTGTTATAGATTTCACAGGTCTTACAAAATATCAAATATACATGCCTTAAAGGGGATAAGTCTCCATTCTAGAATATGAAAAAATTCCTAAATTCCAGAAGGGTGAATGAACAGATGGATACTTTCGGGACATGTGTGTGTGTGTCATTTTTGTTTTACATTTCCTTGGCTCTGCAAGAGAACACATTTCTACAAAGCATGGTAGCTAAAGGGAGGGATCATGTTAAACTAAACCTGGAAGCAAGAAATGAGAAGTAAATAGTTTAGCAAAAATGCAGTTCCATATGTTAATTCTGAAAAGTTTCATTATTGAAACCACAGATTAAAAATAACAGACCCACAGTCTAAGACACAAAAGATAAATAGTGACTGCTGGAACAGAAATTACTTTTCTTACTTGAAGGTATATATGTCATTCAGCTTATTCATAGATGTATTTGGGCCTTCTATTCATTAAGGAAACTCAATGTTTTAATAAACATTCATAAATGCAATTACAGATTAGACACCCCCCAGTGGCAATTTCCTACATAGGAAATGAAGCTCTAGCTTCAAACAGCACAGAGGAATGGTTACAGATTCACCTCTTGCCACCAAACACTAAGTTATAACAACAAAGCAATTGCCAAACACATCCAAAGAGAAAATTAAAGGAACCCCAGGTTACGTGAATGAAGAATGAGTTCTGATGGGGGCTAATACAGAAGCATTTTATAGCGATGAGCAGCTCAGATTTAAACAGATGCCTTGAAATATATAGGCTGAAGGGCAAATGCTTCCATACAGACAAAGTTTGTACTTTGGACCCAGTGAGACATGCCTCTCTGAGACAGATGTTGCACCCTGGTAGGGTCAGCTGCTATGTGAGAAGACATGGCAGGTTGAGAGACTGATTTCCCCAAGTCTCAGGAAAAGCAGAAACACTTCCTCAAATAAGCCAACGAACCAACGAACAAATGAAAAACAGTTTCCATGAGAACTTAGAAACCAAAACTACCATGCAGAGTGGTGTGACAAGGGAAATTTTGTTACTAGATGGAACAGAATGTTGACTCAGAAACAGCAAGAGCTCTGGTCTCAGGCAGATGAAACCCTTGACATTTTTCAAAACCCAAACTGATAGGGATTCCCAAACTCATATATGAAAACTGTAGTGATATTTCGTTTGTGTTTTAACAAATAAAGCTTGCTTGGAGATCAGAGTGCAGAGCTAAGCCATTAGAGACCAGCCAGTGGTGGCACACACCTTTAATGCCAGAACTTGGGAGACAGAGTTAAAAAATCCCTGTTAATTCAAGACTACCTTGGACTACACGAAACTGATCAAAATCCATAAGAGTAACAGAGGTCACACCAAGGTAATCCCAGCACTTGGGATCCCATGCCTTTAATTCCAGCTCTAGGGGGGTGGAGACAGGAGTGATATTGTTGGGCAGAGACAGGAATATAAGGCAGAAGGAGACAGGAGTTCACTGCAGTCTGAGGTTTGGAGGAAGCACTTGCAGTCAGAGAACGCAATCTGAGAAGAGGATTGCCCATTTGGTCTGAGTATTAGGTAGAGGTAAAACGTCTCTCTAGTGGCTGTACTGTTTCTCTGATCTCTCAGGCAAGCTTTATTTGTTAAAACACAAACATCACTACAAACATTTATTTCCCTTTCTTTCTAATGCTCATGTTAAAGAACCATGTCATGGCTAATGCAACAACTGTGTAAATTTGCAATTGGAGGTGGCATTCTATGTTGAATGTTTATAGAATCAGACCATGGGTTATTGAGTATTTCTCTTTTTTTCTCTTCTCTTTCCTTTTCTTTTCTTTTTTAATCCTTTGTCCCCTTCCCTCTTTCTACACTTTAGTCAATCGTTTTTGTTGTGGAATATTGGTTTAAGATGTGTTACATTCATTTATGCTGTGGAATATTTGAATAATATTCCAAAGATATGTTGCATTCTCTTATGTTGCATTTGTTCAATTCTGTAAAGCTCTGTTACTTTGCCTGCCTATGATACCTAATTGTTCTCATAAAGAGATGAATGGTCAAAAGCAAGGCAGAGAAAAGATAGTTGGGGCTGGCAGGCAGAGAGAATAAGTAGGAGACAACATCAAGACTTGAGAGAAGAGGGAGCAGTGAGAAAGGAGAAGAAGAGGACACCAAGGGCCAGGCACCCAGCTACACAGCCAGCCATAGAGTAAGTAAGAAGGATATAGCAAATAAAGAAAGGTAAAAAGCCTAGAGGCAAAACATAAAGAAAAATGGGATAATTTAAGTTAGAAAAGCTAGCTAAAAGCAAATCAAGCTAAGGCTAGGCATTCATAAGTAAGCATACGTGTCTGTGTATTTATTAGGGAGTTGGGTGTCAGGCTCCTGAAAGTGTAAAACAACAACAGCAACAAAATAAAAACTAAAAACGACAACCAAAAAAAACAATTAAAACCTAAAACTACCAATTATGCTTTATCTTTATTTTTGTTTTTTAGGGACAAAGTTTTGTTATACAGTCTAAGTTGTTATTGAACCTGCAATCCTCCTGCCTCAGCTCTGCATTGATAAAATCCCAAATGTGCACTGCAATGTCCAGCCCATAATGTGTTATTTTCTATGTAAAAAAAGTACTACTCAGAAAAAAATATGATGTGAAAAATTA